>WSYH01005281.1:11256-45756 GCA_036426205.1 Ascaphus truei | reverse complement strand
GAACACTAATGAATTGAAAATACATGAAGTTACAGACATAAGTATGAACACATTCAACAGATCGCAAATAAACTGGTATTATAGCTGTAAGCTAATCTGTGAAAAAACAGAAGTAGTGAAGAGGTTAATGTGTCAGAAGTAACTATGTATAGGCTGCCATATGCACACGCAGAGAACCAAACCCTAAAGTGTGGAGGCAACTAAGTTGCCTCCTAGCACTTGGACCGGCTGGTCAGAATCACCAATAATAAAAGCTCAAAATAGATGTGTATGCTGATGTGTGCACAGACAGTTGGTCCGGACGAAGCAGGTGGCGAAACGTGCGCGTCGAGGCTCTTTTGTTTGTTCAGGATCCAGCGGTGACCCAGGCTGATTCATCTCTGCCCTGCTGCAATTTTCAATTTGGCGCTCTCACTGCTCATTTGAGCATGCGCATTGTGGCGATTTCACCTATCTGGACTCTCTACCAGTGCTCCAGTTGCAAACACCCAGCCACTATTAACCCTCACTTGGACCAGTGCTAAGTACTCCATTATACTTATTCTTGACATCTGTCTTTAGCTCTGCTGCTTATCTGTGTGTGCCAATTCAATGTGCAATACTCATACATGTTTGCTATATATTACCAACTGTCTGTGCACACATCAGCATACGCATCTATTTTGAGCTTTTATTATTGGTGATTCTGACCGGCCGGTCCAACTGCTAGGAGGCAACTTAGTAGCCTCCACACTTTAGGGTTTGGGTCTCTGCGTGTGCATATGGCACTTTAGGGTTTGGGTCTCTGCGTGTGCATATGGCACTTTAGGGGTTGGGTCTCTGCGTGTGCATATGGCAGCCTATACATAGTTACTTCTGACACATTAACCTTTTCATTACTTCTGGTTTTTCACACATTAGCTTACAGCTTTTATACCAGCTTATTTGCGATCTGTTGAATGTGTTCATACTTATGTCTGTAATTTCATGTATTTTCAATTCATTAGTGTTCAGTAGCAATCAGTCCTTGGTACACTTTGGATGCTTTTTATTATATATTTTGTTATATGTGTTTAATAAATTTTGATATCTTTTGTATGCTAGAGTGCTAATCTGGGATTCTTTTTTCTTTGTCATGTTCACATATATTCATCATCCCTAGCACCGCCAGTAGTGTTTATATCTTACACTTCACCTTACTGTTTATAGCACTTCTTACTTTTGGTCTGTTGCAGGTTGTTTCTTTTGTTTCATATATATACTGATGCAGCGGCCGTTCTTCGAACACATCTCGGCGCCGATTTTGAGTTCTCTGCTGTTCCCCACGCAGCATGAATGCGGCCAATCGCCCCAGGCACCCACGCTTATCGGGGATGTTTTGTTTGGTTTTCATGGATTCTGTTTCTTCGTTTGCAATAAAATGGATGATTTGTAATGTGTACAGTGCTGTGCTACTGTGTCAATTTCATGTTTTTAATAGCCAGAACACTAAAATTCGTTTTTCTGCACTCACCACGCTCTCATCTTAGTGCGGGGAGGCTGGAATTCATCCCGCGGTTTCAAATCGGGATTCCGATGTACATGACGCGTGAAGTGTTCGAATAACGGCCGCTGCATCAGTATATATATACATTACAACACACTGTATTGTAGTGGGTTTGAGAATGCTAAAACGGTGTACTGTATGCCCCTATGTAAATTGGTGTAACAGTGTTTCCCCCACCCAATCGCAGATAGGTGCCTTTACAGGGAGTATGGGGCATACACCTGCTGGCAAAAGGAGGGCTGAGTTGTCCGCCGATGGTAGTGGAGATACAGGACAGGCTTCTGGGGTTCATACCCCACATATATCTTTAGCAGTGCAGCATCTCCATCTGCTGTAGGCTCCAGGTACTGAAGGTGATCTCCCACGGTAGAACTTATTACCTCTCCCCCCAGTAAGGTCACACACCAGGCAGGAGGTTTATTGCAAAACAGGAACGGGTTTATTACTACACTCTGCAGTAACAGTTACACGGCAGTCTTCTGCCGGATACAGTCACTCAGGATTCACCACAAAAAAAAAAGACGGTGTGTAATCAGCGCTAAAATAAATACTACCGTATATAGTGAACTATGAACCCTGACTGGGTAAAGCTAGGCCGCCAGGTAAGTACTGATTGTACAATCAGATAATTAGATGACACAAGAAAAAAGAAAAACCGGCGCTTTACAAATCCAAATGATTTGAGGAATGTCCAAACGATAACATAAAAAGTTCCAACAGAGTCCTCTATGACAAGAGCAGCGAAGGAATTGCTGTGCAGCTCCCACTGTGCATATAGGAATATGTGGAGAAAAAACAAACAAACAAGATTATGGTGCAGTATGCCAAACAATGTAAACTGACATGAGAGCCCAAAACAATGGATGACAAACGGACAAAACCAGACAAACAGACAAAACAGACACTAGCTAGGCTAATAGTGAATTAAAAGCTAATTTAATAAAACAACATAAAATGACAGGTTCCGGAAGACTAAAAGATCGCCAGGTCCAGATAGAGTAAAATTGGGACCATACTCACAAGATTACAGGTTAAACAGGCAATGGAGATGAATGCCGGGCTGTTAATCCACTACGGTAGTAGCCGAAGAGCCTTCCTGTGATTCCCCTGCCTGGGGCGGATGATGCGTCACCAGGAGGCGGAACTTCCGGGCGGATATTACGTCACTGGAAGGCGGGACTTCTGGGAACGGCACTCTTTCAATCTCAAGCCTGGATCTACTGCGTATATCACGTCTTCCTTCACCAACAGACAGCTCTAAAAGATAACTTCCCAACGCGTTTCGTGCGCATGCGCACACTTCCTCAGGGGTTGTGATGACACTGATACTTCGTGGTATATAGACACCATCACTGTGATTCCAATTAACTAATTACATAATTGAAAATTTAACACAGCAGTTGCCACGATCATACCATCACTGAAACATGCCTTACTATACAGATAACAACAATTAAAACACATAAAACAATAAACAATTGTCAAAATATTGATAATAATTAATAATGAAACTATCCAAAGATGGACTTAATACCACTTAGTTATAAAATCACTTAGCTATAAAAAGGCCTTCAATTCAAAGTTTATGTTCAGACCTCTTGGAGAAAGTGTTTTGAGTTCATAAATCCAGTATGCTTCCCGCATACTGGCCTGTTCAAGTCTGTTACCACCTCTCCAATTGGCCTGAACAACCTCAATAGCTTGACATAACAAGCCTTTAGGGTTTTTATTATGGCTCTTATAGCTGCAATGCTAAATTATTTACATCAAATGTAACCTCTAAATCTTATCCCATTAAGACATTTATTAATTGCCATTCTACATTCGTTATATACTTGCTTCAATGCCCTTGCGGCTTGCAGTATATTGGCAGAACAGGGAGAACATTTCAGAGGCGAGTCTATGAGCACATTTATAACATCAAAAAGGGACTGGTCACTCATAGTGTTTCTCACCATTTTCTTACAGTATGTGCCATAATTAAAACCCTAAAGGCTTGTTATGTCAAGCTATTGAGGTTGTCCAGGCCAATTGGAGAGGTGAGACGTGAGATACGCAGTAGATCCAGGCTTGAGATTGAAAGAGCGCCGTTCCCGGAAGTCCCACCTTCCAGTAATGTAATATCTGCCCGGAAGTTCCGCCTCCTAGTGATGCATCATCCGCCCCAAGCAGGGGAATCACAGGAAGGCTCTTCGGCTACTACCGTAGTGGATTAACAGCCCAGCATTCATCTCCATTGCCTGTTTAACCGGCAATCTTGTGAGTATGGTCCCAATTTTACTCCATCTGGACCTGGCGATCTTTTAGTCTTCCGGAACCCGTCATTTTATGTCGTTTTATTAAATTAGCTTTTAATTCACTATTAGCCTTGCTATTGTCTGTTTTGTCTGTTTGTCTAGTTTTGTTCGTTTGTCATCCATTGTTTTGGGCTCTCATGTCAGCTTACATTGTTTGGCATACTGCACCATAATCTTGTTTGTTTGTTTTTTCTCCACATGTTCCTATATGCACGGTGTGAGCTGCACAGCAATTCCTTCACTGCTCTTGTCATAGAGGACTCTGTTGGGACTTTTTATGTTATCGTTTGGACATTCCTCAAATCATTTGGACTTGTAAGGCGCCGTTTTTTCTTTTTTCTTGTGTCAGGATTCACCAGATGATGGTCCCTGGACCGCCACTACAGGCCAAGCGCACTCGCAGTCATCCTAGCTCTTCCCCACCTCCCCAGCAGAGGTGGGGGTATGGTCCACACGCACTCTCCCCTGGAGGGAAAAGCACATGGGAAGGCCACAATCTCAGGTTCCCAGTTGTGTGACCTGCCTTCCTCAAGTGGGAAGGAACAACTACTAACTTTAGGGCGGTCCTGCCCTTAAGTACAGCCCGGAGGCACGCAACCCGTTGTCCCAGCTACAACAGGATGTACCACCCCCCGCTACCACTCAAGTGCAGTACCAAAGGGGAGAGGGAAAGCCCCATACCAACTACTGGCTTCCTGATTGTTCCATGGTTTATTGCCAGGAGGGAAGCAAACTAGTAGACACAGGTGGCATGGCTACACTGGTAACATCGGTTACTGACCTAAAATATTCACCCAATTCATTTCCCCCGGGGGTAGAAATAGCGAATACTGTAGACATAAAAAAAACATCTACCTCAAATTCGGTAGCATACATTGTTGGAGCAATAGTGAAATTGTTGTAGTTTTTGTGACAAGTAGGTTGCAGAAATTGTGAACATTGTTGGGACAGGGATTGCCAAACCATTTACTTATCAGTAGTTTCTAGTTCTTCATCTTGTCATGCTCATGTTGTGCCAAAACACTTGTTACTTTGTGCTTCACATTATTTAGGAATCTCAAGGAAGAAGAGCTGTATTTTACTGTATAAAAAAATTATTTCTCCAAAATATTCAGAGAGCTCCAACACATGCATGAATATTACACCCACCCCTCCCCAAACCACATACATATACAGTGCAAACACTGATAGGTATACACTGTAAAAGCATTAACATACGACAAAATATGTGCGGGAATAAAATGCAACTCACAATAATTAGCCCCTTTATTTACTTTTTTCCATTATTTTTCGGTGCAAAACAGTTTCATTTACAAATACAACATACATACACTGCACCCACATAAAACACATATAAGACCCCCCATACACACACACTACCCCTCCAAATACACACACTCACTACCCCCCTAAATAGACACACACACACATACTACCCCCCAAATAATGATAATAATAGCATGTTCTTGTATAGCGCTGCTAGTTTTACATAGTGCTTTACAGAGACGTTTTGCAGACACAGGTCCCTGCCCCGTGGAGCTTACAATTTACGTTTTTGGTGCCTGAGGCACAGGGAGATAAAGTGACTTGCCCAAGGTCATAAGGAGCCGATACCAGGAATTGAACCAGGCTTCCCCGCTTCAAACTCAGTGCCAGTCAGTGTCTTTACTTACTGAGTCACTCCTTCTCCCACATATATACACACTACCCCCACCCAAATACACACACACACACTACCCCCCCAAATACACACACTACCCCCCAAATACACACACACACACACATACATACTCTACCCCCCAAATACGCACACACACTCTACCAACCAAATACAAAAACACACACATACTACCCCCCCAAATTCAAATACACACACTACCCCCCCAAATACACACACACTACGCCACCAAATACACACCCACCCATCCCCACACACACTATACCCCCCAAAATACACACACTCTACACCTCCAAATACAAAAACACACACATACTACCGGCTCGTCCTCAGAATTAGGTGGACCTGCACGTCTTTGGGTTTTGTGATTACACATCCACCTCTGGACGTCCGTCCAGAGATTTTCGGTCTATCAATTCAGTGTATGATACTCATCTGCCGTGGCTATAATGTGCAGAGGTTCTTTAATCCATTTAACAGTTTAACTACCAGTACGCTGTTGTGTTATTTTGAGTCAGTGGGTGTTTTATGTCAGTGTATACATTCTCTGACTGGCCGGTCAAGGTAGGGTCGAATGCCAAATTTTTTACCGTAAACCTCGCAAATATTTACTCCACTTACCTGCTTGAGTTCAGTGAGTGTGCAACTTATATTGCTTTACACATTTTGGATAGCTTTTTACTTATTTTATTCATTTATGGCATGTTGAAGTACCTAGATTTCCAGATAGTGTTTTAAATTGTGCGATTCTAGATATTGTTTAATAAATTTGTATTTTTAATATGCTCGAGTGCTTCAAGAGGGTTTCTTTTCAGTCTTGTAGTCACATATACACTTACATTGGGCCTCTCTCCCTCACTGTCCTGCCCGTGGCAGGAGGGGAAGGTCGACGCTGGTCGGGCCTCTTGTTACCCCCGAGCCCGACGTCTCCCCAGCTGCTTGCCTGCCTCTCTCCTGTACTGTCGCACGCTGGGCTCTGTGATGTCAGCTTGCAACATGCACTTCTGGCGCGCACCAGCTTGCGAGCCCGGCGTCGGGCAGTACAGGAGAGGCAGGCAAGCAACTGGGGAGACGTTGGGCTCGGCAGCTACAAGATGCCCGACCAGCGTTGACCAGGCCCCGCTGCAGCTACTACCAGGATAGTAAGGGAAAGACTCCTCGATAAAGTGTGTTCACGTGCGAAACGCGTGGGAGGGATGCTTTACCTTAGTTTTTAATGCAGACAAATAACATATATTTAAAAAAAAAATCTTGACCCACTCTTTTGGCTGTGCACCATATTTTTGCTTTTTGTCTACCTTGACTACATCATTGGCAGCACGCTCATTAAGGAGACACAGGGCAGAGACAGACAATTGTGAGTATATTTGCATTGTAGTATATTGTCTCATTATAATAGTATGATCCCAGGGGCTAACCCAATGAGGTTTTGAGAGGTGGGTTCATGCCCACTAGCTCATACCTTCAGGGTACTATTACCTCTTAAGGACTTTATTTTATAGACTCCTCATTTACTCCAATTATTTGTTGTTATTTGTTGTCTCAATTCCTGTGTCTCTGTTTATGCGTGACAATGATTTATGTATATTGATCCTGCACTTGAGCGCATATACCATTGCAATTTTTGTTAGTGAGGGAAAGAGGCAGCAACTGGGGGTCAGCAACTGACAGAGAGCCGCATGTAGGAGTGGAAAGAGCTGCAGGTTGACAACACCTGTCCTAGCTCATTCTCTCCATATTCCCTTCTAAATTCCTCAATTTAAATGGCCTTTATATCAATCAGCTGTATTACAGCTCCAATTTTGGATGTGTGTAACAACTTAAAGTGTCACATATAAATTGTCTGTGGAGTTAATTTTGGAATTGAAATTGGAGGTGAACATTACAAGAAAATCTGGACTCTGCACCATAACAAGAACAAATTTGCAACTGTGAGCACTTGACTTGCTAAATGCTGTAATTATTTGTACTCTTCCTATCCTCCAATATCTGGAAAGTCTCTCCTCCTGCATCTCACTATGCCCTCATTGCCTTTTCTGTTTACTGTTTCCTCACTGCTTTGTGAACGTTTCTGTTCTCTCCAACTTCTCCACTCTCCTCCTATCCCCATTTCTGCATCTCTCCTCCCCTCTACCTATACATGTGCCCATACACTGCATACTTTTTTATACACCTCTCTCCCAACAACTTCTTTACCCCTCAATAAAAAGCACCCACACAAATTCTCTATTCACACCCTCTATCTACTCCTTCCTGCTGCTGGGAATCTCCCCTAAACCTGAACCCAGGCATACACACCTGCTCTCATCGACACCTCCTTGCCACCACTTCCCCTTTAAATGGTGTTAAACTTCTGATTTAATACTAACTAACCTTAAAACTCGCCCCACAAATCAAGCATCCCAATAGCCTGCACTCATGGCTATTATCCCACACCCACAGTCACTCCTACCACCCATTGTGGCCAAGCACTGCCGTCTACAGCACTTATTCTCTCGTCTGCTGTCTCTGTAAGTCTCCCATCTTACCACTTAGATTGTAAGCTCTTCGGGGCAAGGATTTCCTTTCCTATTGTCTGATTTTGCTGCGCTTATTTTATTATTATAATTCCCTGTACTGTATTCTTTGTGAAGCGCTGAACACACTTTTGGCGCTATATAAATAAAGACATACAATACAATACAATTCTGACATTCAACATGCCAGCTAATAAAAGTGAGAATGGGAAGAAAGGATATCCGGCGCCACTGCAAGTGACAAGCATCCAGGCCACTTACGGGTAAGTTAAAAAAAACTTTATTGGCACATTACACACACAAGGCTACACCACGATCTCCCCCTCCACGCGTTTCATGCTATGGAACAGCGCCAATTAAAGTGAGAACACTGTTGAGGAAAAGTTGGGAAGTAATCTGATACCTTGTCACAGTACCAAAAAAAGTAAGTCTGGCTACATCTTATAACTTTGGTGGGCAACAGGTGGCTTGCATGCCGGCTCGCATGGACCTTCTGTGTCCAACCTCCTCTGTCCCAGGTCCCTTCTGCCATTCTTCCTTTCATACAGTGGCAGGTGCACATGGGGGGAGCTATGGGTGGGGGCGATGCTACAGACAGGTAGGATGTGAGGTGCGGTGGGTGAGCGAGAGGTAAAGTGGGTGGGTGAGAAAGGTGAAGTAGCTGGGTGAGTAAGGTGAGGTAGGTGGGTGAGAGAGAGTTAAGGAGGTGCCTGGGGGAGAGGTGAGGTGGGTGAGTGGGAGAGAAAGGTGAGGTAGGTGGGTGAGAGAGAGGTAAGGTGGGTGGGTGGAGGAGAGGTGAGGTGGGTGAGGGAAAGAGTAAGAGTCAAGGTGGGGGGTTAGAATAAGAGGCAAAAGTGTTGGGGAGAGTGAGAAGCGAGGTGGAAAGAGAGTGAGAGGTGAGATGGGTGGGGGTGAGAGGGAGAGGCGAGGTGGGGGGTGAGAGGGAGAGGCGAGGTGGGTGGGAGAGTGTGAGGTGAGGTGGGTTTAGAGTGAGAAGCGAGATGGGAGAGAGAGAAGCGAGAAGCGAGATATGATACTAAATTGTGTAAGGTAATAGAATCAGAGCAGGATGACATTTCTCTTCAGAAGGACTTGGAGAGACTGGAAAGTGGGCTTATCCCTGTTCACAAATGTGCCTCTAATCCAGCAGTGTGGTGGTTAACTGCTGGTAGCAAATTAACTAACACCACCTGCCTGATTACAGGTAGTAAAAAAAGCCTGCCTTTGAGACAGGAAGTGACTCCTTAGCTCACGTGTGAGCTGAACTTTGGAGACAGAGCAGAGGTTCTTGAGTCTCCCAGGAGAGACTGACCAAGAGAACACAGATCTCTGGAGCTGACAAATAAGACTTCTAAACCTGGATGCTGACATTTTCTGTACACACACGGGTGCGGTTCCAGGAGAGCAGAGAAGCTTACTCTACAGCAGCTAACAGATAAGACTTTTATTACAAGACTTTTTATATCTGTTCATTTCATGCTATGTGTTTGGGGCTGGGAGACATGCTTATCTAAGGGAGTTGTGAATTGCATAGTATTTCACTAGAAATACTCCCAAGTGAATAGAAGCTTTTTTCCCCCCGTGTTTGGATGGTTTCCTTATGTTAAGCAAAAGGCACAAGAAAGCCTTGTTATAATTTCACCTTACAAAAGTCTCCTATTGTGTACCTCTGTGAGTGTCCGTCTACATATGGTGTCCGAAGTGGGACGAGAGGTCGTCTTTGAAGTTAGAAAGGACCGGAGATTTTTTCTGTGAATTTTTTTAATGCTTTTTGCCTACAAACAGTCTGAGCAACTTAAAAAAAAAAAACTCTCAGGCAGCAGAGACCAGAGTTAAAGTGATACACACCACTGCACTGAAACCTACAAAACCACAGATGGACTCTTTTCCCCAATCCCAAGAGGAGAGAGACTGCTGAAGCAGCTAAACCTTATTTGACTATCACAAAGAGTAATATGGTCATTGAAATAGGGGTTTTGCCTTCCAGCCATAGTCAGGGTTCAAGAAGTGAGTCAGCCCTTAAAAAGGGATAGGTGTTGGTTGTTTTCAAAAGTTTCGCTGAAGCAGTGAATACAGATGGTGACCCACGAGCGGTACTGATTTTGCAAATAAAGGTTGCCACACCGCATAGGACTATCAGCTGTGAATGGAGTATGTGCAGAAAAGTGTGAAAAATTGATGTAAGACTGTGCTGAAGCAGGGGAATTTTTAGCAAACAAATGCTGAGTGTAAAATTGCCCTAGAGGGGAAAAAGGGATTGCTGAACTGTGTAAAAGGTATTCCAAAGCCAATTGCTGAGTGTTGAGTCACCCTTCCGGGAGTGAAATAAATATTCCACTGCAAAGAATGTTTTTTTTTCTGCAAGTAAAAAAAAGTCTGCCTATATATCTTGGGAGCAAAACAAGACACCCAAAGTGTGAAGTGTGAATGCCATAATACCCAAGGATGAGACTGAAAATTACTGAACTCAAGCAGAAAACCAAATTCTGTTGCTGAAGCGGAGGGATTTGAACTAGCAAGTAAATGGTGTAAAGCAAACAGAAGTTTTTTCCTAGCAACTACACATTCAGCATACCTAATGAGAGATTAAACCTAGCAAGTAAATGGTGTAAAGCAAATAGACATTTTTACCTAGCAACTGCACATCTTGTATACCTGATAAGAGAAAATGCATGCACAGTACTGCTGATATTGTAAAACTTACCCAAGAAAGAAAAGTCTACAGAGATGCCTGTGAGAGCTACGACCTCTACAAGCAAAATATGCCCACCTGTAGGACTACCACAATTGGGGGTTCTAGCAAATACAATGGCAACAGCTGCAATAGCGCCTCCTGAGGTCAGGAAGAAAATTACCCCTGATAGCCTAAAAATGGAGGACAAGATGCAGCGTTCCTGTAATGAAACCTACCCCACGGAAGAGTGGCCCTTCCAGTCCAATAAAGAGGAAGACATCTCTTACGGGGAACCCGAACCGAGTCACCTCCACAAAACACCCCAAGAATGGTGGGGGTGCCTGAACTCGGCACGAACAGAAAAGACCGCCCTCTATGATGACGATTATGGTCGACAAGAGAAAGAGCGGGAGCAGCAGATCACCCAATATTTCTGTCAGCTAAAGCAACTGCAAGAAAAGCCTGGCGTATATAATGAAGCTGCTAAAGTATCAAATAAAGAAGGAGACCCCAGTATTCCGGATGGGACGGAGTCATCCAAAACAAAAAAGCGGAAAAGGAAAAAGAAAAGCGGTTCTTCACTTACCGTGGAAGGAACAGACACGTCTGCAGATCCTGTGGAGGAAAAGGGGGACCGAGTTGCCCTGCAGCCTAGAGAAAATGGAGAATTCGTCCCGCGGTTAACCGAATATCCAGAGGGCCCAATGCAGAAGTCATGTACCCCAAAGAAGTGTCTGTCCGGTGCCAACAGTGAGGAACCCTCAACCAACCATCCCAGGCAAGTGGAGCTGGAACCAGTGAATGACGATCCCTTGACCAGCCCTGAAGATGCCCTGAAAAATGCCAGGCATGACTGTGATATGCTCCGTGAACAATTGAAACAAAAGGAAGATGGTTACACAGAGCTATAGAAAAATAACGTGAGGCTACAAAAAGATGTGCTCACAATTTACTCTTTAGCCAGGACAGAATTGGATGATCTTAAGACTGAGCAAGATACTGCAAATGCTACTATTTCCGCCATTGATGAAAAGCAGAGCCAATCTGATAAAATGGTGGCTACGCAAAAGCGGAAGTATGAGGAGGCACTGAAGCAGATGACAGTCTTCCAGCAAGAGGTTCACACTCTTCGCATAGAGCTGAATGCCTCACAACAGGAGGTCAACAGTGTCCGGATAGAGGTGGACGTATCTCAGAAAGAGGTTCAGACACTCTGCAGAGCAATGGATGCCTCACATCATGAGACCAACATCTGCCGCACAGACCTGGAAGTTTCCAGAAAGGAACTACACAGTCTCATTTAGGAGCTGGACATTACTAAAGAAACTATTGTCAATCTTGATACAGATCTCAAAGTCTCTCAGAAGGAGCTTCAGACCCTCAACCTAGAGAAGGAAGTCTCACGCCAGGAGATTGTCATTCTCAAAGCAGATGTGCGTAAATGGAAGGAGGACTGCAATGAGGCCCTGAAGAATACAGAGACTGAAAAGGGAGAAAATTCAAGATTAAAAAGAGAAAACTTAAAACTGAAAGAAGAAAATTTTCAGTTGACAGAAGAAGTCAAGGAAAAGTTTGAAGCAGAGCACCGACTGCAGAACCAACAGCAACGTCTGCGTACACACCTCCAGTATGCTGAGGAGAAGCAGAAAACGCTGCAGGAAAAAAAGCTGCAGGCTGCTAAAGAGGTACAAGCACTGCAGGAACGTTTGAATACCCAGTACGTCCTCACAGAGCAGTATGAGGAGCTAAAGGCCACGCTGCATGTCACCAGAGCATCATTGGAGGCGGAGCTTCGATACCAGGTGACTCTGTATGAGAGGGAGCGTGAGAAGGCTCAGAATAAGGAGCAAGAGCTGGAGAGACAGAGAGACTGTTCCATTCCCTTGAGTCAGTACACCAAGGAGAAAACAAACGCAGCGGCAACCTTGACAACAAAAATTACAGCGCTCCAGAATATGAAGGAGACACTGATACAGATTCAGAGAAAGCAAAATGCGCAGATAAATTCCCTGAGAAGAGACATGAAAAACGCACTCATAAAACAGGGATCTCTCGCGGATGAAATTACAATCCTACAAGGACAAGTATTGACCCTGACTAAGCGTCAGTATCCCACGGCCACAAAAACCCATGAAGACAAGGGTACAGTGAGTGCTGGGAATACCGCTCGTCTGAAAGACAAGGTTGCAAAATTTGAACCACCTAAACAAGCACTAGCAAAACCTTCAGCCACCCAACAGGCAACAAAAGAAGGTACACGTGCTAAATCAAAACCAGAAGAATCCTTAGCTGATGAAGCTGAAAAGATGGGACATTCTCTGGAAGTGAGTGTGGAATTGCAACTTAATCTCAAAGAGGCTGAACTAGCAACCCCATTGAGTGGGAAAAGGGCAGAGAGAAAGCTTCAAGAGCAGAAAACTCAAAGGGCTGTTTTTAAATGCTCTGCAACTGCTGCTATACAGTCTGCCTACAATAAGACCAGCACCTGACGCGAGGGAAATCTCATGACCGCGCATGTAGAAAAAAGACTGTACTTGGAAAAAGTCCTCCTCGAGCGACTGAGGAGTGCTGATCTCAAGCACCTTCGGGAGGAGACAAAAATAAACTGGAGAAAGGGCTCCAATCCCAGCGGGACAGAGGGTTCTCTTCCTCCATCCATTCTCATTTAAGTCACAGAAAGATCTCGAATGAGAGTGAAAGGATGGGCTTTGGCCGTGGTAAGCCCGAGCTTCCCACAAACAGGGGAGGTATGTAACAGGGGACTTATCCCTGTTCACAAATGTGCCTCTAATCCAGCAGTGTGGTGGTTAAATGCTGGTAGCAAATTAACTAACACCACCTGCCTGATTACAGGTGGTAAAAAAAATCCTGCCTTTGGGACAGGAAGTGACTCCTTAGCTCACGTGTGAGCTGAACTTTGGAGACATATATATATATATATATATATATATATATATATATATATATATAAACCCTGTCTTCCCATAAGAGAAGGCACAAAAGCAGCAACACTCAGATATAGCAAAAAGACATGTATTAGTAGTGACAAAACAGCACACTATAAACCCAACGTTTCGGTCCTGGCAGGACCTTCCTCAGGGGGGTGCTACCAGACAATGACACCCAGAGAACATATATACCCCATAGTTCACCATGTGAGGACAATTAGAGGCAGCTAATTGTACAATCCTGGAGCTCCACAAGTGCAATCAGTGTATGAGGTAGTACGGCGGCCATCTTGGAAATCAGGAGACAGAGCAATGTATGCTATCGCACATGTGCAGATGAGTACAGGCTCCCCCGGTGGACAAAATGGGTTTATAGTGTGCTGTTTTGTCACTGCTAATACATGTCTTTTTGCTATATCTGAGTGTTGCTGCTTTTGTGCCTTCTCTTATGGGAAGACAGGGTTTCTATATTGATTTCTATGGAGCATGCACCTTGACTTTACATTTGTTGCTTGGAGTGCTGGCTGCTGCTTTTTGTTATATATAAATATATATATAGCGCTCTAACTAAATTCAAGTCCAAACTTGAAAAAGGTAGATGTGGTGCAGCGTGAAGAGTCGAATTGTTCCCAATTCCCAGCAACAATAGATGTCCAAAATAATCAGCGCACCTCGTTTCATATGAAGGAAAGAAAGAAAAAAAAGACCACAATAGTGAAACAAGTTCACAACACAATGCTATATATATATATATAGCATTTGAGTTCACTGCACCAAAGCATTCAATCTGAACCCCTTCAGTGTACATCTGCATCACCCCAAAGGCGGATACCTGCTGGGGCTCCCCAAGAGTTGCTCCCCTCTGCACAGGACCAGCGTGCTAAGGGTTAACATTTGCTTGTGCTTTGTGGAACGTCAACCCCACCCACTGGAATGTTAATGAGCCAAGAGGACAAATAACTTTGAATTCGCAGTTGCATTCAACCTAAACCTTTTCAGTGTATATCTGCATTGCACCAAAGGCAGACAGCCTTTGGCGCAGGTAAAGGGCGTGAGCCATTTGCTGATGTTTGATGACGTTAAAGCTTCCCTATTTCAATCTGAAACTCACCAGCCCTTTATCGCCTGTACCCAATTTTCCAACCCTATACAGTAAGTCCATGAAATGTCTGTGAATTGACTGTATAACCTCTGTTCTTTTAATGTAACCATGTATTGTTAGAACTCTGTGCCCAGGACATACTTGAAAATGAGAGGTAACTCTCAATATATTACTTCCTGGTAAAACATTTTTATAAATAAATAAATACATTCTCTTGCTGTCACTGGCTTCTGCGAAATTAATTTGATAAAACTTGTCTATTAAAATATTGGCACCCAACCATTACATTTTAAGCCTGTACTTACTGGAATGCTTGGTTTTCTTTTTTTCCCATATTGCATATGAGTAACTGCATTCGTATTAGTTGTTGTATTAAACCGCTTGTCAGTTGTTACCGTTGAGCAGTAGACCTAGGCAATGCAATTTTTGCTCTCATGTGCGCTGTATACAAGAAAAATACAGGCAATTGCTATAGCAAGGATATGTGACATGCCCTAGGCCAACACAGCTGCTTCAGACCCATCTCAGAATATCCTATCAAAAGAAGATTGTTTGCTTACTGAAAATCCATCCACATAAATAGAATTGAGGGTTAATAAACATGCAGACTGTCTAGAAGTGCCATCTTTGCCATATATTTAATGTAGCTATAGTAAAAAAAAAGAAGGAATTTCTTATTTCAAATTGCTTTTCATTCCCATTTTTTATTCTGATTACATACTTCATTAGAAATTTCTCTACTAGTTATCTGTTACAGAGAAACAATGATAGAAAACAATACCTGTGGGGTTCATTAGAGATGATCGCATTTATTAATTTTTCTCAGAGCTGCTTTATATCTCCACCTGATTGTTCTATCGCTGGATATATTGCATTTTGCTTTCCTCAGTGACATACAGTATATACTCCCAGCAAGAGCAATAAACATTTCTGAAGATATGAAAGGCTAATTAACAGCTCTAATGTGTTAATAAAATGTCAAAACAATAGAAAATGTGTTACTTGGGTTTTTTAAATTTTAACTCCAAAATATATTGCTAAGTGGGACTGTGTTCATATTGAACCCTATTAACAGAAGATGACATCATAATAATACAGCTTAACCCCGTTATAGCGTGACCCGTTATAACGCGAATTCGGTTATAACGCGGTTTTCACGTGGCTCCCGTTTTTTTAAATTATTTTTAAAAAAAATTTACATTTTTTTTTTTTTTTTTTTTTGGGGTGTTTGGGCAAAATTGGGACAAAACATCCCCCCCCTGCTCACAGCACCCCCCACCCTTGCTCAAAGTACACCCCTGCTTACACAGTACCCCCCTGCTTACAGTACCCCCCCTCTCTCACAGTATCCCCCCCCTTCCTTCAGTCTCAAGGCCAATTTACAATAGCACACTGTGGTATCTTTTTTAAATGAAACACCTGCAAGTCGACACATTACTGAAGTGCATGCACATTACAATTCATGAATATCTGCCATCTGGTGGACACGCGAAGAATTGCAACCTATTAAATCCGAACCATTATCAATAAACGCATCAACCGTGCGTCAACCGCGCATGACCCGTGGCTGAGAACGCAAAATGAATGCGGCATGCTCCCGGTGAAGTGCGTCGCATTCCAGGAAAAAGCCAGGGAAAAAACGGCGATGTGTTAGAATAAAATGAGCCGCAGCAGTATATCATGGCATCATCCACCTGCATCTTTTGGAATTCCACTTGATAGTACTGATGCCTCAACCATTGCATCTGTGCTTTCCCGACAACACTGTTTGCTGGCAGAAGGGAAGTCAGTATAAACTGATCTGGTGCCTCAACAATACAACTACAGTATCGGTTTTGACAGGCTGTTGCTAGTGGAAAATTCAACCCATTGCGTTTGTGTGACTTATGATACATTAACAGGGTAGTTAGTAGAATTTATTTGTATATGTATTTTTCTTATACATTATTGTGTGATAACAAAAAGCATGATTCCTAAAGTGATGCTAAAGTAGGTATCCCCAATTTAAAACACCTCAATCCCATTCCAACATTAAAGTTTGGGATCATATGTAGTAAATACAGCCTTTAGTCTATAAATAAACAGTCTTCGGCCAGATGACAGAGCTGTATAACCAATTGACTTAAATTCCAGTGCTGAAAGGTGGCTTTAAATGTGTTTGAAATGAACAGGCGGGGTAAAGCCTGTGATTCTGTGGGTGGCAAGAGCCGCTCTGTCTATGAATTCCCCTTGCCATCGAAGACAGATCAAGCCACTTCTCTTCTCCGACACCTCCCTGGGATGGGCCCTCAGATTGATCCTACCCTAACCAGTTCTCCGGGATAGGCAAGGTCAGTCACCCACACTAAATCCTTAAAAAAAAATCCCTGAGTTGTGATGACATACACAGCACTTGATGTGGTTTGTTAGACACACATCTCTGCCCCTTCGTGTTTATAATGGGATATTGATACAGGGAGATAAAGTGACTTGCCCAATGTGCTTACACTGACAGCATTAGTTGGCTTTTCAACATCATTATCATAGTGTGACTATTTACAGTATATTGTACATCGGGGCTTATTCTATTGACTTAAATAGGCGTTTTTGCCCAATCGCAATGCGATCAGCTTCTACAGAAAATAGAAGGGAAATACAAAATGGTTTAAGTGGAGTAAAGGAAAATGCAGCACTTTATTTGGTTAATTGTCACAGCCCTGATGAATTATGTTTTGTAGCACATTTGGATTTCAGATAGATGTGCCTTGCAGATTTATCTGATGGCCACAAAGTGGAGGAAATAGAAATTCAGAGACAAAGGCTGTTTCAGCCAGGAATACTAGTTATTCATTCCAACAGCACCTTTCACAGCCAATTGATTGCAGTATTTAACAACCATTTCTGCAGTTCTGTTGTAAGTTTGCATACTAGAAGCATTAGCTCCTAATGGCTATTTAAACTGAAATGTTTATCATTTCAAGTATACCATTCATTTAAAACTGCATAGTGCCATTTTCATCAACACAGTTTTCTTCCCTTAATTAATATAGCATTTTGGCCACGTCTAATTTCATTGGTATCTACTGCATTCTCTTTCTGTCATTTCTGTCTTTGCCATTTTAATTGCACAGTTGTTTTTGCACCAGGCTATTGCTCCTACAGCTAATACAGCTCAACCCCGTTATAGCGCAACCCGTTATAACGCGAATTCGGTTATAATGCGGTTTTGACGTGGCTCCCGTTTTTTTTAAATAAATTTTTTTTTTAAATGTAAAAAATTTTTTTTTTTTTTTTTTTTTGGGGTGGTTGGGCAAAATTGGGACAAAACATCCCCCCCCCTGCTCACAGCCCCCACCCTTGCTCAAAGTACACCTCTGCTTACACAGTACCCCCCTGCTTACCGTACCCCCCCCCCCTCTCCCACGTTCCCCCCCCCCCTGCGCACAGTACTCTCCTGCTAAAAATATCCCCCCTGCTCAAACAGTAACCCCCCTCCCTACTCACAGTAACCCCCTTCTCAAACACGGTGTTCTGTGGGCGCTCTGTGCACTCGCTGCACTCGGTGAGGGTTGAGGGCCGAGGGTTGAGGTCCGTGTGTGCGCGCGCGCCGTGGCCGTCTGTGCGCGCCATGTGCGTGGCTTGTGTGCGGCTTGTGAGATGTGGGCTGCCTGTTCCCCCTGCTCCTCTGCGGTTCCGGCGTGTAATGACCCAGCGGGGTCATGTGACGTCACGACATGGCAACGTGACCCCGTGGGGTCATTTGACACCAGTAACCATGGAGACGCACTAAATGTTAAACATAAACATTACATAAAAGTTTATTAAAAGGATTAAAAATGGAATAATAAGGAACACAAATGAAGTGATAACATATATAATACAACAAAAAGTATGTAAAATAGAATAAAACATTGTAATAAAGTGACACCTAAACAAACCTCTGACCCCCTCTGCTCATGGTTATCTCTGTCATTGTTATCCTACAACACACTGTCCTGTCTGAGAGCTACTGTACATACTGTACTCAGGTACTGTACTTAAGCCCTCCAGATCAGTTGTTAAAAGCCTCAGGTTTTCAACACTAGGAAAAGGCATACTGAAGACCCCTGGCAGGTAGAAATGGCGGAAACTTCAACCAAATGTAAGATGTTTACTGTTCGAGAAAAAATTGCTGTGCTTGACAGAATAAAATCTGGAGTCACGCAAACCAAAGTGGCTAGAGACCTAGGACTGAATGAGTCTACAGTTCGTGGGTGGAAAAAGGAGGAGGAGAAGCTTCGTGATGCAGTTATGTCCATAGAAACAGACGATGGACTGAAACGTAATGGTTTGCGTGAACCTAAAGACAGCCAGTTGGATAAAGCTGTTTTTCAGTGGTTTGTCCAAGATCCGAACGCACGCCTCTGTCTGGACCCCATCTGCAAACGCAAGCCAAAAAGTTTCACAACCAACTTCATGGCAATGCTTCAACCTTCTTCACGGCAAGTAGTGGATGGCTAGATCGCTTTAAAAGGCGACATGGAATAAGGAAAACCGCTATATCAGGAGAGATACGGTCAGCTGACAATGAAGCTGCATGATCGTACCCTGCCCAGCTTCAGAAGATAATTGAAGATGGTGGCTATACCGCAGAACAGGTTTATAACTGCGATGAGACCGGACTGTGTTTCAAAATGCTACCGAATACCACTGGCCTGTACGAATGACGAACAGCGTAAAAAAGGATTTAAACAAATGAAAGACAGAGTGGCTGTACTTTTTTGTGTGAACCAAACTGGAAATCACAAACTGAAGCCACTTTGTATTGGCAAGTTTAAATCGCCGCGGTGCTTCCACCATGTGAATATGGGTACTATGCCTTTTGCGTATGACTTTAGCAGAAATGCCTGGATGACTGCCAGTATTTTCGAAAGGTGGTTTCATCAACAGTTTGTACCAGAGGTCCGTAAAAACTTCCGGCAACAAAGGTTGGATACAAAAGCTTTGTTGTTACTTGATAACTGCCCTGCACATCCCCCGGCCGATAGCCTAATAAGCCGAGACGGAAAAATAAGGGTCAGCTACTTGCCCAAGAACACGACATCCAAAATACAGCCACTGGATCAAGGCATTATTGCAACCTTTAAGATGAACTTTCGGAAAACGCTGATACATTGAATAATCACAAGTGATGATTCAGTTACTTCATTTTTAAAGAAAATTAATCTAAAAGAAGTTTTTTATATTGGTGGCAAAGCATGGGAAGCGGTCACAGAAATGTGCATTTCGAAATGTTGGCGAAACATAACAGGTGCACGTCCGGTACCGGCTAACGTTGAAGTCGCCAGTGACAGTGAAGACGATGCTGACTTTGAGAGGTTTACGGAGGAAGAAGTCACCGCCGCCAATCTGTTATTTGCAAACTATGTTAATGAAGGCCTCACAGAACAGGAAATGGCCAATGCAGAACGAGAACTGGAACCGTTCATTGATACGGAAAGTGGGGCTACAATTGACTCTTGGGTCGATGGGGACAGCAGCTGTCCTACTCATGAACATATGACGGACTCAGAAATCATTCAAAGCCTTAGCAGTGAAAATACTGATTTGGATACTACTGAAGACGATGAGGACAAGGAACCAGAGCCGCCACCAAAGATCACAGAGGCGCTGGTAGGATTACAAACAGGACTTAGATTTCTAGAGACAGAAAACATCGATTCAATTACAATCTTGCAATTAAAAAGAATCATTGAAATCATCAAAAAGAAGAAAAGAGATGCACTGAAACAGACAACCCTCGATAGTTTTTTTTAAAGTGTAATCTCAAGCTGTTTTTATTATGTACAGTACTGTATATTTTTTGTTGTACAGTTGTTACATGAACACAGAGTGCATTACACTGTTTTCACTTTAATTAGGAATTACAGCCCCATTGTTAATGTTCAAACACCAATGTACAGTAACTGGAATGTTACATGTACTGTATAAAAGCAGTTGCGAGTTCAGTACAGGCATACCCCGCATTAACATACGCAATGGGACCGGAGCATGTATGTAAAGCGAAAATGTACTTAAAGTGAAGCATTACCTTTTCCCCACTTATCGATGCATGTACTGTACGGCAATCGTCATATACGTGCATAACTAATGTAAATAACACATTTGTAACAGGCTCTATAGTCTCCCTGCTTGCGCACAGCTTCAGTACTGGTAGGGAGCTGGTATTGCTGTTCAGGACATGCTGACAGGCGCATGCGTGAGCTGCTGTTTGCCTATTGGGCGCTATGTACTTACTCGCGAGTGTACTTAAAGTGAGTGTCCTTAAACCGGGGTATGCCTGTATGTGCTGTATCTACAGTGGATACTGTATGTGTTTTTGTGTGTTGAGCAAAAAGTTATTTAACGTTCAGTACTTTATTTACAGTATTTATGAGAAATGAACAACACGATAATTGGTGTTTTAAATACAGTACTTTATTGTAGAATGCATCAATAAAAGTGTTAATACAGTACTGTACAATTATGCATTTTCTGTATTTTTTATTCTACTGCTGAGGTTTTAAACACACACACACACACACACACACACACACACACACACACACACTCAAACAGTAACCCCCCTCCCTGCTCAAACAGTAACCCCCCTCCCTACTCACAGTAACCCCCTTCTCAAACACGGTGTTCTGTGGGTGCTCTGTGCACTCGCTGAACTCGGTGGGGGCTGAGGGTTGAGGGCCGTGTGTGCGCGCGCCGTGGCTGTCTGTGCGCGTGCGCAGTGCGCGCCGTGTGTGCGGCTTGTGAGATGTGGTATGCCTGTTCCCCCTGCTCCTCTGCGGTTCCGGCGTGTAATGACCCAGCGGGGTCATGTGACGTCACGGCATGGCAACGTGACCCCGCGGGGTCATTTGACACCAGTAATCATGGAGACGCACTAAATGTTCAACATAAACATTACATAAAAGTTTATTTAAAGGATTAAAAATTGAATAATAAGCAACACAAATGAAGTGATAACATATATAATACAACAAAAAGTATGTAAAATAGAATAAAACATTGTAATAAAGTGACACCTAAACAAACCTCTGACCCCCTCTGCTCATGGTTATCTCTGTCATTGTTATCCTACAACACACTGTCCTGTCTGAGAGCTAGTAAAATACTGTACATACTGCACTCAGGTACTGTACTTAAGCCCTCCAGATCAGTTGTTAAAAGCCTCAGGTTTTCAACACTAGGAAAAGGCATACTGAAGACCCGGCAGGTAGAAATGGCGGAAACTTCAACCAAACGTAAGAGGTTTACTATTCAAGAAAAAATTGCTGCGCTTGACAGAATAAAATCTGGAGTCACGCAAACCAAAGTGGCTAGAGACCTAGGACTGAATGAGTCTACAGTTCGCAGATGGAAAAAGGAGGAGGAGAAACTTTGTGATGCAGTTAAATCCATAGAAACAGACGATGGACTGAAGCGTAATCGTTTGCGTGAACCTAAAGACAGCCAGTTGGATAAAGCTGTTTTTCAGTGGTTTGTCCAAGAAAGATCCGAAGGCATGCCTCTGTCTGGACCCCATCTGCAAACGCAAGCCAAAAAGTTTCACAACCAACTTCACGGCAATGCTTCAACCTCCTTCGCGGCAAGTAGTGGATGGCTAGATCGCTTTAAAAGGCGACATGGAATAAGGAAAACAGCTATATCAGGAGAGATACGGTCAGCTGACGATGAAGCTGCATGCTCGTACCCTGCCCAGCTTCAGAAGATAATTGAAGATGGTGGCTATACCGCAGAACAGGTTTATAACTGCGATGAGACCGGACTGTGTTTCAAAATGCTACCGAATACCACTCTGGCCTGTACGAATGACGAACAGCGTAAACACGGATTTAAACAAATGAAAGACAGAGTGACTGTACTTTTTTGTGTGAACCAAACTGGAAATCACAAACTGAAGCCACTTTGTATTGGCAAGTTTAAATCGCTGTGGTGCTTCCACCATGTGAATATGGGTACTATGCCTTTTTCGTATGACTTTAGCAAAAATGCCTGGATGACTGCCAGTATTTTCGAAAGGTGGTTTCATCAACAGTTTGTACCAGAGGTCCGTAAAAACTTACGGCAACAAAGGTTGGATACAAAAGCTTTGTTGTTACTTGATAACTGCCCTGCACATCCCCCGGCCGATAGCCTAATAAGCCAAGATGGAAAAATAAGGGTCAGCTACTTGCCCAAGAACACGACATCCAAAATACAGCCACTGGATCAAGGCATTATTGCAACCTTTTAGATGAACTTTCGGAAAACGCTGATACATCAAATAATCACAAGTGATGATTCAGTTACGTCATTTTTCAATAAAATTAATCTAAAATAAGTTTTTTATATTGGTGGCGAAGCATGGGAAGCGGTCACACAAATGTGCATTTCGAAATGTTGGCGAAACATAACAGGTGCACGTCCGGTACCGGCCAACGTTGAAGTCGCCAGTGACAGTGAAGACGATGCTGACTTTGAGGGGTTTACGGAGGAAGAAGTCACCACCGCCAATCTGTTATTTGCAAACTATGTTAATGAAGGCCTCAGAGAACAGGAAATGACCAATGCAGAACGAGTACTGGAACCGTTCCTTGATACGGAAAGTGGGGCTACAATTGACTCTTGGGTCGATGGGGACAGCAGCTGTCCTACTCATGAACATATGACGGACTCAGAAATCATTCAAAGCCTTAGCAGTGAAAATACTGATTTGGATACTACTGAAGACGATGAGGACGAGGAACCAGAGCCGCCACCAAAGATCACAGTGGCGCTCGTAGGATTACAAACAGGACTTAAATTCCTAGAGACAGAAAACATTGATTCAATTACAATCTTGCAATTAAAAAGAATCATTGAAATCGTCAAAAAGAAGAAAAGAGATGCACTGAAACAGACAACCCTCGCTAGTTTTTTTAAAGTGTAATCTCAAGCTGTTTTTATTACGTACAGTACTGTATGTTTTTTGTTGTACAGTTGTTACATGAACACAGAGTGCATTACGCTGTTTTCACTTTAATTAGGAATTACAGCCCCATTGTTAATGTTCAAACAGCAATGTACAGTAACTGGAATGTTACATGTACTTTATAAAAGCAGTTGCGAGTTCAGTATGTGCTGTATCTACAGTGGATACTGTATGTGTTTTTGTGTGTTGAGCAAAAAGTTATTTAACGTTCAGTACTTTATTTACAGTATTTATGAGAAATGAACAACACGATAATTGATGTTTTAAATACAGTACTTTATTGTAGAATGCATCAATAAAAGTGTTAATACAGTATTGTACAATTGTGCATTTTCTCTATTTTTTATTCTACTGCTGAGGTTTTAAACACACACTGAAACACACACACACACACAATGACACTGACACACACCCTTACACTAACACACGTACACACACTTAAACACACCCTTACACTAACACACTTACACACACTTAAACACACACACACTGACACACACAATGACACTAAAACACTTACACACACAAACACACAATGACACTAACACACTTACACACACTTACACACACACACACTGACACACACCCTTACACTAACACACTTACACACACTTAAACACACCCTTACACTAACACACTTACACACACTTAAACACACACACACTGACACGCACAATGACACTAACACACTTACACACGTACACACACTTAAACACACACACACTGACACACACAATGACACTAACACACTTACACACACCCTTACACTAACACACTTACACACACTTACACACACCCTTACACTAACACACTTACACACACTTAAACACACACACACACACACACAATGACACTAACACACTTACACACACTTAAAAACACAATCACACTAACACACTAACACACTAACACACTTGCACACGTACACACACTTACACACACTTACACACACTTACACACACCCTTAAACACACCCTTACCCTAACACACTTACACACACTTAAACACACACACACTGACACACACTTACACACACACTAACACACACACTGTCCGCCCACACAATCTGTGTAGTGTTTCATCATAGCCATGAACAGCGCATGTGACTGGATGTTTACTGTATAAAAGCAGTTGCGAGTTCAGTATGTGCTGTATCTACAGTGGATACTGTATGTGTTTTTGTGTGTTGAGCAAAAAGTTATTTAACGTTCAGTACTTTATTTACAGTATTTATGAGAAATGAACAATACGATAATTGGTGTTTTAAATACAGTACTTTATTGTAGAATGCATCAATAAAAGTGTTAATACTGTACTGTACAATTGTGCATTTTCTCTATTTTTTATTCTACTGCTGAGGTTTTAAACACACACCGACACACTGTCACACACACACAATGACACTGACACACACCCTTACACTAACACACTTACACACACTTAAACACACACACTGACACACTTACATACACAAACACACCCTTACACTAACACACTTACACACACAATGACACTAACACACTTACACACACAAACACACAATGACACTAACACACACTTACACACACACACACACACACTGACACACACAATGACACTAACATACTTACACACACTTAAACACACACACACAATGACACTAACACACACACACCCACACACCCACACACCCACACACCCACACACCCAACACTAACACACCCACACACCCACACACCAACACACTAACACACTAACACACTAACACACTAACACACTAACACACTTACACACTTACACAATGACACACACTGACACACACACTGTCCGCCCATACAATCTGTGTAGTGTTTAGTCATAGCCAGGAACAGCGCATGTGTCTGGATGTGGAGAGCATTGCACATGGCTCATGTAAACAAAGCAGGGACGCCACAGTCTCTTCTTTGAAACCCGATCCCATGCACATGCGCAGTGCCATCGTAACACAGCAGTGATATGCTGGGCAATCCGAACACTGCCCCACCGGGTCTGGGAACGCTGGGAGAGTTCTCAGCTTTCCCTCCGGCGGACGCGGTAGCACTGATGCGGCAGCCAATTTTTTTTTACATTTTTTTTTCGGTGGCCATTTCGTTTTTTCGCAACCCCATTACTAACGCGGTGGTCTTGGGTGGACCCCGAGGACCGCGCTATAACGGGGTTAAGCTGTACTAATAATAGCATGTTCTTGTATAGCGCTGCTAGTTTTATATAGTGATTTACCGAGACATTTTGCAGGCACAGGTCACTGCCATGTAGAGCTTACAATCTATTTTTTGGTGCCTGAGGCACAGGTTGATAAAGTGACTTGCCCAAAGTCACAAGGAGCCAACAAAAGGGATTGAACCAGCCTCCCCTAGTTCAAACTCAGTGCCAGTCAGTGTCTTTACTGACTGAACCACTCCTCCTCCCTACTCCATAGTGTCAGTAGTGATAACGTGAATGTTACATTACACATTTTAGAAAAGGTGTAGTGTTTATGCTGTCTCCAGCTCTGTGTTTTGCTCCTGCTTTTGCTTATTAACCTTTGTTCCAGTTCCTCCCCTTCTCTGTTCCCTCTTCTTCTTTGTATCTCTATTCTAGGGTTGTCCATCTGCCTGTTGACACCAGCAACACTTCTCCCTCCCCCGGGGTCTTGTTTGCATCCCTTCCTGCTTCTGGGGAGTGTTTCCTGTTTTTCTCTCATAGTCAGTGCTGCAGCTTGTATCTTCAGCTTTGCAGTCTGTGGCCTTGTCTCACCCCCATACTCTCCTAGGGATAGCATTCTTTTTTTTAAATTATTTTTTTTACCAAACGTCTTATTTTATGTATTTACAAACAGTTTCACTTCATTTCTGTTTATGTTCCTGTGATTAAAGTTACTCATACATTCAAAGAAGACTCCATCTTTGAATGAAATAATGTGATGAGTTTAACTGCCTGTCTAAGCATTCTGGGCTCCAGGAATCACAGGACAGAACCGTTTTCCAATTTGTGTATGTTATAATACTGTATCTCATGTTGTAACTACTTAGAACAGATGTTTAGTGCTCCTCTATGTGTTGTGAGTAGGTGGCTGTGCGTGCTCAGCAGTAATCCAAAAAAGTAGGGTTACTGGCTAGTGGCTACCTTACAAGCCTACTACCCCTGTGACGATTAAACTAAAATAGTGTGATGAGCCCAGAGTCCTAATTGGCATATTGTTTCATTCATTTTTTTTAAAATAAAGATATATTCTGTAAATAGCCCAGCCAGTACTGAAGTTAAATGTAAGATGCAGACATTATCCAACACTTAGGGACTTAGGTATGGGTAAATCATACTGTCTATGGTACAATACAAGTCAATAGACCTTGGACAGTTGGGTATAGGTTTTGTCTATAAATATCCCATACACCACCACTCTAAAATGTGTGAGTTATATCAAACCAGAAATACATCTCTTGCACTTGTACACTGTATGAACAATTTTCTTTTGGGCTTTACCTTGGACAGTTTCTTAAACACTTGAACAAGCATGAGTATTTTGAAATGGACTATAATATGTTTAGAGGTACCTCATCCTAAAGCCACTTCATCCTTTGGCTTATGCGGAACTTCACATGCTTTTCTGCTGGTTGAAATTCTTATATCATTCTGTAGATCTATAAAAGCTGACCTCATTCATTTGGATGCAGTGAAAAAGAAACAAGAAAAAAAAGAGGAAAATAAAACAAAAAAAGAGAAAATCAATAGGTTCATGCTGAAATAGTAAAGACCTTCCCAGGAGAATATTGTTGATTTTTCAATTTCAAATGCTCAGCAGTCTATTTTTACGTACGGTGTACATTTTTGCTTTCTAAACAATTTTGCCTTTGTTCTTTCTTTCTTGTTTTAATTGCCATTCATTTTTTCTACAGTGACCCATGTTCCAAGAACTGTACTGCTTTAAGAGGAGAATAACTTGCAAAATAGAACAGCATGGCAAGCATTCTTGCAGCCTCTGGTTACACCTGACCCTCGTCCTTTGTTATGAAGACTGGCCAATAGGATCCCTCTCAAATTGACAGGAGATTCAGACTCAGTATTATCTCTCAAGTAAGCAGGCAACCAAACTGCTACGTGTCATTATTTTAATAACAAAGATGAATAGAAGGCTCTTGTGTGTATGAGGATTTACAATCAGAGTTCCAAAACCACACACTAGACAACCATCTTGGAACAAGACCAGAAACACACACCCTTTATCCCCTATCACCTTATACAGTAAATATAGTTCTACTGTATATTACCAAATAGGATATGTCATCATCTCAACATGTAAAATATATATATTTTTTATTTTATCAAAAAATTAGCCAACTTCAATGTGGCATAACTTTCTAGCTTCTAACAATCTGCAACATATGTAAGACAATGTTTCTCTTTGTATACATTTGACTCAACTGTCATTTGGTGCAATGTCAAATTGTACCACAGAATGGTGCACGGTGACTTACTTCCTCTGCTCTACAATTAGTGCAGGTGTAGCCAACATTATAGCAACTGCTGAGGGGCTGCAGCTGGGCACACACAACACACCAGTGGGATAAGCTGCATGAGAGCAGGAGTAGGGCTTCTACACTATTTCACTGATGGAAGTGGGACAATTGATGCAACAACATTGGCTACATCTGTACAAAGCCCCCATTGTCTCAGTTGTTAAAATAACCTATGGATCAGTTCAACACCAAAATTAGGTATACCTTTAAAAACTCCAGTGAAATTTATTGTAATTCTGAAAAAAATTGGCAAAACCCATGAAAAGTTTTAATACTGTGCGCACATTTGGAGATATTCACACATCTCTAGTACTGATTAAAATGTACCAAAAGTGCAAAGAGAAATAACACAGGTTCTAGATCTACAATACAGTAGGATCAACATATCATTAGTTACTGTGAAGACCTCAGGACAGTATCTTCTCTACTTATTCAACCTAGACTGTGTTGTATGTTAAACACATTCTACTCTAAATCTCATATTATAAATACATACAAATTCTTGTACATTCTTATGTTTAATGTAGTGTCATGATAATTTCATGAGATGTTAAGTATTTTAATAAATCTGGCGTTTCAGGGATTAATGTGGTTTGTTTTAAAAATACAAGATATTTGGTTTATTACTAGTTCACCTAATGGTTAAACCAGCCCTGGGTAGAGCGATAGGCTATTAGGCATACTCCTTCAGCACACCCCAAATTGCTTGGCACCCTGATTGAGCATGCCTATCAATCTACCCTAAAGCAGGTGCCGATTCTGCACCTATGGTGTTCCCAATGAAGGAAAGTTAAAAACAAAAACCCTACTTTTTAATTATAAGATACAGTAGCGGCCGGGCTGGCTCGAATGCGGCTGCCCCCGCAGTTTAAAAATAGCAGCGGGTGGCGCGCGGCTGTCTTCGGCCGAAAACTGGCCGGTTTTCCCGCGCCTCAGGCACTTTCAATAGTAAGCCATTAGCGCTTATCTATTGAAGCGGCCGCGCGGGAAACTCCGTTTTTAAACGGAGAACAGACCCGCGGCTAGCCCGCAGTAGAATTCAATAAAAGGTGCTTTTGGAATCAGACTCGTGAGTTTTCATCATTCCTACGTCAGTGACCTCTCTGGGAAAAGCCTACGACATGTGGTAAAGTATAGTAATTTCTATGTATGTTTTATCCTTTTATCTTAAGAAACTGTTCTGCATTTATTCTCACTGTACTGTATATTCTTGTAATAATCTTCTTCTGTAATCTAAGCACTGTATTTTTATACACAATAAAACAATCTTTAATAAATAATGCTTTGAGACTCTGAATGAGCTGTTGCATGCTTTGTAGAGGGTATATAGATTTTCGGACACATTTTGCTACAACAGATTTTTGCAAACCACTTCTAAAAATATTTTTTTTAACACTACCTTAAGGGTGGCGAGATTGGTATTGCAAGTTACATCCAAAGCCTAAAATATGCGTTTGTCTGAATGAACAAAACTCATAAGTCATGCTGAGGATGGACCATCTCTGGTCATTCCACTTCTAAAGCAAGTACAAACTGGGGCGGATTGGCTGTTAAACCATGAGGTTTGTCACTTTTTTTAGACATTTGTTTAGGAGGGATTTGCAATAGAGAAAAAAAAATTGTATTCTCACATTTCATTCCACTTCTTGTGAACATGTCAAACAATGCACTTTGGTCTTGAGTAAATCCCTACATCTTGTTGTGCCTTTTCACAACATATTAGAAAAAAAGCAATGCTGTATTTTGTTTATTCATTGCAGTTTGTGATACCTTTTACTAAATCAACAAACTTTTAGAGACAGTCTACATGGAGAAGGGTAGCTTAACCAATCTAGTGATATTAGATTACATATGTGGCTATATTAAGGGGCCTATGCAGTAAGCATTCATAAGACACTTATCAAGCACTTATCGCCCAAAATGCCTACTGCTATTCAGTAAGCGGTGATAAAAGACTGAATTGCTCCAAAAAAATTGCTCATAAAAAAATTCACAGAGGCAGCGGTGATAAGCCACTTACTGTATCGCCGCTTTCCGGCATGTTCATAAAATCGCGCAATTCTAGTAGCAGTGATTAGGCTATGAACGCCTATCACCGCTCTAGGATGGTGATTTTATCACAAAATCCTCACGCCAGAAAAAGTTGGCGTAAAGGTGTTGGAAACCTGCAGAGTAGTGGCGAGATGGGACTTAGAAAAAAAATGAATTTTTCCTGCATAGGATTGATGCTGAGAATCTCTGGAGCTGATATCCATTAATATTAGCACCAGAGACCCCTGACATTAATCCTATGCAATAAAAATGCATTTACAGTAAACTTCATTACCATAGCGGATAGCCTCAGGGACCCCTACTTCCCGAGATACAGGCCCCGTTATGGGGTGCCGGTATCTCCTATGCATTTAAATGTCAGCGTCACGTGACCATGGAAATAAAATGCATAGGAGATACCGGCACCGCATAATGCGCCCGTATCTCGGGAAGTAGGGGGTCCCTGAGGCTGAAACCAATGCGGTTCAGCTCAGGTGACCCCCTGCTCATCTAAACTATTAACAAAATTAAAATGTATACACTTACATTTACATTACACTTAGATACATATATTTCGGGCGATATTTGCACAGAGAGAGATGGCTCTCTCAAAGCAGCTCTCTCTGCAGCAGATACAACTTGCCGGGTAAGGCCTTTTCAGAGGGTCGTTCATCAGATCACCGGCTTATCACCCGTTTTGTGAATTTTGCTATGACAGGTAATGAAGGCTTTCTGAATACCGTGATAGCAACGCTCATAAAAACGGTGATTTAAATAGCCCGGTTATTTTTTTTATGAACCTTTAGTGCATAGGCCCCTAAGAGTCATTTTGAACCATCATTTTTTGTACTGTACAAATCTACTATATGTACTGTAGTAAGCAGCAGTCAGTGCTGATGTTGTACTGTAATGCACAAAGTACATAATAATCAAGGGTCAAATATATATACTTCACAATATACTCTGTAGTATTTGTACTGGAGCAAACAACAAAGGTGTATTTTTTATAAATATGAGTATGTGTTTATTAAACGATATATGAATGTATCCCTTGCAAAACCTCTGCATACTTGCTTTGTGCAATCATTGCATTGAGTTTTTGTAATATACAGTACTATTTCAGTCTCTTGGAAGAATCAATAAAGAATAGGAGCACTCACAGTTAATTTTTGACTCTGCACGGGTGCTCAATCATCCAAAACAATAGAGGATCATACTGAATACAAAAATAGTTAGGCATTCCACTGGACATATGCAAAAAAAAGTTATTACAGTTAAATGAAAGATTGACGTTTCAGTCCATTTTGGACCTTTATCAAGATCTTCAGAGCTAACCATCAACCCACAATGAAACATTATATTATAAGAGGGTGATTATCAAGAAAGATAGAGGAATGTCAAGACTGTGTCTGAAGTAGCTATGGTTTTATTATTAACGTTCACTACTACAAAGTATAGATTTCTAAGGCCCAGATCTAGAAGATGGTACATAACTTTAGCATACATTTACTGCCATTCATATGAATATGAAAGGGAATAAAGGTGTGCAAAAGGTTAGCATCCTTGTATGTATCTGGTGTCAATAACTAAATTGTGCCAAATATCGAGATCGAGCTCAAGTATCCTAAGGTCCTAAGGCTTATGCAGAATCTTTATTTTTCGAGAAAACATGCGTACATATTCCTTTAGGAAAAGATAATGTCAATATCACCACACAAGCTTTGTGATATTATAATGTGTCCCTTGGGCCTATGACTTTTTTTCAGCTGCAAATCTTTAAGAAAGATATACAGCAAAATGTAATTATAATGTAACTTGACTTGCAGATACCAGGTCTCTTGCTACTAGAAGGGCTGCTATTTTGTTGACAATTATCTGCCATCCTCCATCTCAAAAACATATTTTGCTGAGTTTAGCAATCAGAGAAGTTGCTTGTTTTATTGCTAAATGATGCCAGTTAATTCTTGTATGTTAATTTTAATTTTGACATTTTCTTTAACTACTGCAAATATTTCAGATTTTGTCATTGGTAAATGTGGTTTAAAGCATCTTACACATACAGTAAAAACAAAGAGTTGTTAGTTACTTATCTGTAGAAGGCTCACAACTCTATAGCATGGAAAATGTTAGAGGACAAATTCTGTTTACGTGAAATATGTTAACATTTTACATTACATTCAAACTGCTAAGTTAAAGCCAGAGTCACATGGCTTATATATTTCATAATATTAATACAAGATGGTATATAAATAGTTGTAGATAAAGGTATCACAAATAAATGGAAGCTTTGCTGTAAATTAAATGCAAAGTGTTAAGAGTATGTACAGCTAAACCCCGTTATAACGCGGGTCTCGGGGTCCACCCCAAGACCACCGCAATACTAACGGGGTCGCGGAGAAAAAAAAATGGCCGCCGCGCTTTAGCGCATATTCATCCCGCGGGACAGGAGATGGGAGCGGGCATGTCCCTCCGCTCCCCGCTTCCCCCTGTCACCGCGGGACAGCCCGCGTGGCATTAGATGTGAGCGGGGATTTCCGCCCCCTCCTGTCCCCGCTTCCCCCTGTCACCGCGGACGAGCCCGCGGGGCAGGAGATGGGAGCGGGGATGTCCCTCCTTTCCCCGCTTCCCCCTGTCACCGCGTGACAGCCCGCGGGCAGCCGCAGATGGCGATCGTTGATGTCCCTCAGGTTCTCGCTTACCTCGTATCCCGCTGCCTGCATGGAGGTGGTAGCGGGGGGTTTCTTCTCCCCCACCCGCTGTCCCTGAGCGCTCCCGCTTTCCTGCGCGGAGGAGGGTGGGGGAGCGGTGGTGGTGGCGTCGCGGCTTTTCCTCTGCTCCGACCCCACCCCCCGTCTGTGTAAAGTTTATTGAGTGTGTGTGTGATGTATATTGGAGAGAAAGTGTGTGTGTATATGGGTGTGTGTATGTGGGGTGGTGTGTGTAGTGCTGTGAGTGTGTGTTTGTCTAGTGTGTGGTGTGTAAGTGTGTGTAAGTGTGTGTGAGTGTCTGTAGAGTTGTCTGTAGTGTGTGTGAGTTGTGTGTGAAGTGTCTGTGAGTGTGTGTATTGTGTGTGAGTGTGTTGTGTGTGAGTGTGTGTGAGTGTCTGTGGTGTGTGTGAGTGTGTGTGAGTGTTCTGTGAGTGCTGGGAGAGTTGTTTTGTTTGTGTGAGTGTGCGTAAGTGTGCGTAAGTGTGCGTGTGCGTGGTGTGTCGTGAGTGTCTAAGTTGTGTAAGTGTGTGTGAAGTGTGTGTGTGTGTGTGTGAGTGTCTGTAGTGTGTGTGTGAGTGTGTGTGTGTGTGTATGTGTGTTGTGAGTGTTGTATGGTAGTGTGTGTAAGTTTGTGTGTAGTGTGTGTGGTGTTGTGTGAGTGTCTGTGAGTGTGTTGCGTAGTTACAGGCAAAATACATCTGGTTAAAGTGCAGTTGTCTGTTTATTCTATATAATAATTGTGTGGCAGTGTGCATGGTGTGGGCATGTGTGTGCAATGTGTCAGTGTGCATGTGAGCAATGAGGAGTGTGGTGCAGTGTACAGTGTGTGTGCAGTGTGAGGCAGTGTGTGTCAGTGTGAGCATGAGCTGTTTGTGCAGTGTGTCGTGTGTGCATTGTGAGCAGTGTGTTGCATGTGCTGTGTGGTGCAGTGTGTCCCATGAGCATGTGTGGTGTGTGCAGTGTGCAGTGTGTGACATGTGTGTGCAGTGGCAGTGTGTGCATGTCTTGTGTGTCATTTTGAGCAATGAGCAGTGTGTGTGCAGTGTGCAGTGTGTGTGCAGTGTGTGTGCAGTGTGTCAGTGTGTGCAGTGTGAGCAATGAGCAGTGTGTGTGCAGTGTGCAGTGTGTGTGCAGTGTGTCCAATGAGCAGTGTGTGTGCAGTGTGCAGTGTGCAGTGTGTGTGCAGTGTGTGTGCAGTGTCAGTGTGTGCAGTATGAGCAATGAGCAGTGTGTGTGCAGTGTGCAGTGTGTGTGCAGTGTGAGCAATGAGCAGTGTGTGAGCAATGAGGAGTGTGTGTGCAGTGTACAGTGTGTGTGCAGTGTGTCAGTGTGTGCAGTGTGAGCAATGAGCAGTGTGTGTGCAGTGTGTCAGTGTGTGCAGTGTGAGCAATGAGCAGTGTGTGTGCAGTGTGCAGTGTGTGTGCAGTGTGTGCAGTGTGTCAGTGTGTTTAGTGTGAGCAATGAGCAGTGTGTGTGCAGTGTGTGTGCAGTGTCAGTGTGTGCAGTGTGCAGTGTGTGTGCAGTGTGTGTGCAGTGTGTCAG
>WSYH01005281.1:0-11250 GCA_036426205.1 Ascaphus truei | reverse complement strand
TGCCAGTATGAGAATGCGCGGGTGGGTGCAGTGCCGCAGTGTGTGTGCATGTGTCATGTCGGAGCAATGAGCAGTGTGTGTTGGCAGATGGTGTGGTGTCAGTTGTGTGTCAGTGCAGTGTGGCAGTGTGAGCAATGAGCAGTGGTTGGACAGTGTGTCAGTGTGTGCAGTGTGCAGTGTGTGTGCAGTGTGTGTGCAGTGTGTCAGTGTGTGCAGTGTGAGCAATGAGCAGTGTGTGTGCAGTGTGCAGTGTGTGTGCAGTGTGCAGTGTGTGTGCAGTGTGTCAGTGTGAGCAATGAGCAGTGTGTGTGCAGTGTGCAGTGTGTGTGCAGTGTGGCAGTGTGAGCAATGAGCAGTGTGTGTGCAGTGAGCGCTTTGGTTATACTCCACCGGATTGGCGTTCTCTGAGCTCTTCGTCCATTCATTTTTATTGTTTTAGAGTTGTATTAAACCACCTTTTACTTTCAGATTTGCTCTTGTGTGTTTCATTTTAGTCTTGTTTGTATTGTATTGTTTTGTAGGTCTGTGTCAGAGTGATTTTTGTTAGCTGTGTTGCACTATATTTTGTTCCTTTCTCGTTTCATGTCATACTCCACACGGATGAAGTCGCATCTGATTACCTTAAGATCGAGGAATTGCTAAGTCACCTCTTTTGGACATATATCCTTCTGTCTGGAATTCCCAGGACTATCACCTAATTGGACTCATAAGGCGCCGGTATCTCTTTTGTTTTTGCTACTGGACAATGTTTTGTACCAGCATATCCCTTCTTAGGCGACCCCCCCCGGTGTCGGCGCTAAACGCGCGCCTGCTAGGCTGGCGGCACGTGCAGCTCTGTTCACTGGTCTGTGCAGAGCTGCAGGGGGAAAGGCGGTGGGAGCCTGGTGGGGAGCGCGGCCATTATGTCACCCGGAAGGTTCGCCCTCATTGGCTGAACCGCTGGGGGATATGGCCAGCGCTCGGTCGCAAGTCCTGAACACAGTTTTTCTGTCTTCAGAAAAATCTGGCCGCGCAACGCGGCGGCCAAGGTAGGTAGCAGCCTTGGCCCCATTGAGGGGCGGTTCTTGTCCTTGCAGTGCATGCCAAAGCGCACGCTGCAGCAGGCAGCGCGGACCTAGCCTTACAGTCCTGGATGCAGCTACTTTACTGTACTCACTGCTATTATGGTGTGCTAATGGCACCACAATTGAATTTGGAATTTTTCCCAATAAGTCTACTCCATCATTTTTTTCACAAAGCTGTGCAATTTACAGTCAATCTTACTACATCAGAACTACTGGTACTATTATTGTTATGTGAATGATTACAGTTAATGATTACTCAGTTAATGATTACTCTCATCTTGCACTTCTAATACATCAGAATCCCCGGAGATTATACATTCAAGGCCAAATAATTGCAGTTGGTCTTCCATTGCAGAAAAGAGGCAAAAAGCAAAATGAGTTTTTCTTTTGCAACAAAATACTGGATGGGCTGATATTTCCGTTTTTAGATTGCATAAATTATGCAAATATTATCTACTGTATGTCATGTTGCCATATACACTGTGAACTCAGTGTTTCTTACCCGTATAGTCAAAGAAGTAATCTTGAGCATTAATTGGAAATACTTCCCTGTAGGCTGCTCTCAGCCAGTATCATGCTGATGAGATATATTTAGCTGCCATGGCAATTGTTTCACTTATCACAATACAACATAAAAAGAAAACAAAGGAGAAAAGGAGGGGTATAATGAATCAGTGGACAAGAGAGGGGAATGTAGAGAGCATAAGGAGGGAGAAAGAAAGAAGAAAAGAACATTATATCTATATGAAATGTATGAGGTTGGAACAGCCTACAAAAAATGAAAGGAAGGATTGATTAACCACTGTCACAATAATATGGAGAATAATATAAATAGTTAGGGGTTGCAAGGTTGGGCAGTGAAGCCACTTCACAAGGTATATGAGGAAAAGTAAATATAAAGCCAATGCATGAGATATGGGTGACCAGAAAAATATCAAGGGAAGATGAGAATAGCCCTATTTTACTAAAAACAATGCTGAATAAATGATAAACCAATGGCTTGGAAAGGACAGTATCAAGAAATAAGAGTGAATATATTTTTTAAAAACTCAGAATAGTAAATGGAAAATAATTGCAACCAATGAACAAATAATTTCCTTCACAGAATCTCAAGTGTGTTGAGGAGTCTGAAGTGTTTAAGGATAACTGAGGCCTAGTGATACTCTACTTGCGCGTATACTTTATATACATATATTGTACTTCCTATTCATACAGTAGTTAGGGCTCCTCTTTGCATTTTTCCTCTTTGCAGTTTTGGCTATTACTTAGACTAAATAATTGTAAGATACTGTATTTGTATAACTAGCTAGAAGGTGAATTATATGGTGATTAGCGGAGGCCCCCGAATGGGTCATCACCACCATATGGCCTGAGTGCCATCCAAGATAACGATTCAGGTGGCTCTCCCCAAGAGGCTATTCAACTTTGGTGCATGTGGCAATGGGAGTGGAGCCGCACAACTCCAGACTAGCAGGGGGTACCTGGTAGCTTAAGGTCTCCCCCATTCATGGACAGATGTGCAAAGAAAGTGAGGCTTAGAGTTTAAATACCCAAGACCCGAGCAATAGGGACTAATAAGTATCTGAATTTTCTTTTTCAGAGACTTGCCTGCTGTTTGTCCCTGCACTATTGTATACCTCGTCCTTCGCAGAGCAGTCTGCTTCACTGGTGATGCCTCCTCCAATACAGAACAAAGGACATTTTCCTGCCGGCCCTCTTGAATCCAGAATGCTGCCTGCATGGAGCCCCAGTTCTGGATTCACCAGCCACCAGGGAGAGTAGCTCACATGTCGATTGTAAGGGACTGGCAGTCACACAGACCTTGGCGCGATCCCACCTTACCCTAATCGTACTCCGCGATCCCCGCTCCCGACGGCACGTCCTCGGTTCCCACACCCACTCTCCACCGCACTACGCGCAGGCGTGCACCCGGCTCTCTGCCGAGGACGCAGGCGGAGGGTCCCGCCAACGGATTGTGTTCGCGCACCAGCGGCACGCAGGGCACGTCTCCTGCACCTCTGCCTATCCCTGCTCCCACTGAGGATGCGCTTCCATTCCGCCTCTCCTCCCATTGGTCCCTCACTTCGTTATATGCTAAGCTGTGCTACTAGCACATCGGCTGAGCATAGTTATTGTCTTGCCTTCATGAACCTTGCTCTGTGTACCAACCCGGCTATCTCTGACAATCCGCACCTCTCCAGCCCTGACCTCGGCATTCAGACAACTCTCACTCTCCACTCTCCAATCCTGACTACTGCTAATAAAACCTCCAATGATCCGGACCTCTCCTACCCTGACCCTGGGAAGAATAACGACGATCCGTATGTGATGGTGAAGGGGTTAACCAGGCTCATCAATAAAGGTCAAGCCCTCTTGGTTACCCCTGACACGTGTGGCGGGGTCCTAGAATGTCAGCTCTTGGACTTAGATGTCAAAAATGCATTGCTGAGACTGTGTGCCACTTTTGCAACATATTTTGCTTTTACTAGGGGGGCTGGGATCGGCAGATTTCTAGGCTGTAAGTTTCAGGGTATGTTTGTTGGAGAAAGTCTTCACAGAATGTGTCTATGTATCGGGGTCCCAGAGTTATGGAATACCCCAAAAGTTATATCCGGGAATTGAGTGAGATTCTCGGATACAGCCAAGCACATTGCTCCGGGCAAACTCTGACTCTAAAAACATTCTTACAACTCACCGCCAGGATTCCTGCTGCAGCATCATCCAGACAAGGTACAGAGGCGGCACATTTTATTTTTGAGTGCGGCTAGCTCCGCAAGCCTGGGGATGCCCCGGCATGCTAGCCGCACTCCCTCGGCATGCCGCGCGTCATCGACGCGCGGTCACGCGTCATCGGGTGCCTGCGCCCCCTGCCCTGGTGTCCCGCGATGTGGGGGACGGCGGCAGGGGGTTCCGGGGGACCCGGCGGACCCGGAAGCGGGAGGGAGAAAGCCCCGATCGGAGGGCGCTCCTCCGTGTCTTCGGCACGCGCCCGGCACCCTCCGGCGCGCGCCAGGTTACTGCTGCGGCCGAGAACGGGCAAATGCTCGAATAAACTCGGCCGCAGCAGTAAATGGGTATGAAGGGGTTAAACTATATCTGCAGCTAGTGTAGCAGGGGTTCCCCAGTATAGTAGACTCTTGTACTACATGAAAAAAAGAAGAAAAGTGCGCAACCAAAAATAACCAAATTGTGATAACAGAACAATGTCTAATAGTGAATTCAAGTGATTAAATTTACCCTCCTTGATAATTTGTGAGAAACAATAAAATCAAGCACAGCCCTAATGTGGTAGTGATAAAATTATGTGACCATACATGTCCGTTGGTAAGTTGTGTATGCTGCTGGATATAAGGAGTGGCTCAAATACTCTCAAAAGCTAGAAACAAAAGACAAAAAACAAGCACAAAACGCAATAGTGAAGTATATCAAAACTTTTTAAGTGTTAAAAAAGGGTAATAAATCTGCGTACATCAAAGGATTAGAACATAAGCATTTCGTGTATCAATGCACAAGTTACCACACAGCTGTCGGCAGGATAGGCGATGGTGGAGAAACCCTCAGGTAGGTGTACTTCTGCACTCTCCAGGTATCAATTGGCTCCGTTGCTGTAATCGGTCACCGGCATGCAAGTCATCTCACGGCTATTGTTGTTGCACCTCCGTAGGCAGCAGAGAATCCTTTGTGTTGAACAACCCCACTGCACCTCCGTAGGCAGCAGAGAATCCTTTGTGTTGAACAACCCCACTGTGTGTGTGCTCGAACAAAGTCTCTCAGTCCACACTGCCAGTATGAGAATGCGCGGGTGGGTGCAGTGCCGCAGTGTGTGGCAGTGTACCCTGTCGAGCAATGAGCAGTGTTGTTGAGCAATGATGGGTGGTGTGCGTGTACAGTTGTGTGTGCAGTGGTCAGTGTTGTGCAGTGTGAGCAATGAGCAGTGGTTGGACAGTGTGTCAGTGTGTGCAGTGTGAGCATGAAGCCAGTGGGTGTTGCAGTTGGCAGTGTGTGTGCAGTGTGTGCAGTGTGTCGTGTTGTGAGTGTGAGCAATGAGCAGGTGTGTGCAGTGTGTGTGCAGTGTCAGATTGTGTGCAAGTGTGCAGTGTGTGTGCAGTGTGTGTGCAGTGTGTAAGTGTGTGCAGTGTGAGCAAGAGCAGGTGTGTGCATGTGTGGCAGTGTTGGCAGTGTGCCGTGCCTTGTGTGCGTTGTGTACGTGTGAGCCCAATGAGCGTGTGTGTGCAGTGTGCGTGTGGTGCAGTGTGGGAACGTGTGAGCAATGAGCAGTGTGTGTGCAGTCGAGCGCTGGCTTATACTCATCACGGACAGTGGCGGCTCTGAGCTATTCGTACCATTCCTTTTAATGTGTTCAGAGTGTATTTAAACACCTTTTTACTTTCAGATTTGCTCTTGTTGTGTTTCATTTTAGTCTTGTTTGTATTGTTTGTTTGTAGGTTGTGTAAAGAGTGATGTTTTGTGAGCTGTGTGCACTATATTTTGTCCGTTCTGTCGTTTCATGTCATACTCACAGATGAAGGCGATCTGGATTACCTTAAGATCGAGGAATTGCTAATACCTTTTTGACATATAATCCTCTGCGTCTGGAATTCCAGGACTATTCACCTAATTGAGTCTTCATAAGCGCCGGTTAGTCTTTCTTTTTTGTTTTGCTTACTGGACAAGTTTTGTAACCAGCGAATCCCTTCTTAGGCGGGACCCCTCCCGTTGGTTGTCGGCGCTAACGCGACGCCTGTCTGGCTGGCGCACGTTGCGATCTGTTCATGGTCGTGCAAGCTGAGGGGGAAATGGGGTGGGAGCTGGTGGCGGAGCGCGGCCATGGTCAAACGCCACCCCAGTTCGCCACTCATTTGGTACCCGCTGGGGGGATATTCGCGCCATGCGGAGGTCGGTTTCAGAAGTCCTGAACACAGTTTTCTGTCTTCAGAAAACATCTTGGCCGCGGCAACGGGCCCCAAGTAGGTAGCAGCCTTGGCCCCATTGAGGGGCGGTTCTTGTCCTTGCCAGTGCATGACAAAGCGCACGCTGCAGCAGGCAAGCGCGGACCTAGCCTTACAGTCCTGGATGCAGCTACTTTACTGTACTCACTGCTATTATGGTGGCTAATGGCACCACAATTGAATTTGGAATTTTTCCCAATAGTCTAATCCATCATTTTTTTCACAAGCTGTGCAATTTACAGTCATTCTTCACATCAGAAACTACTGGTACTATTATTGTATGTGAATGATTACAGTAATGATTACTTGTTAATGATTACTCTCATCTTGCACTTCTAATACATCAGAAATCCCCGGAGATTATACATTACAAAGGCCAAAAATTGCAGTTGGTCTTCCATTGCAGAAAAGAGGCAAAAAGCTAAAATGAGTTTTTTTTGCAACAAAAATACTGGAGGGCTGATATTTCCGTTTTTAGATGCATAAATTATGCAAATATTTATCTACTGTATGTCATGTTGCCATATACACATGTGAACTCAGTGTTTCTTACCCGTTAGTCAAAGAAGTAATCTTGAGCATTATTGGAATACTTCCCGGTAGGCTGCTCTCAGCCAGTATCATGCTGAATGAGATATATTTAGCAGCCATGGCATTGGTCAATTTATCCAATACAACATAAAAAGAAAACAAAGGAGAAGAAAGGAGGGTAAATGAATCAGTGGACAAGAGAGGGGAATGTAGAGAGCAAAGGAGGAGGAGAAAGAAAGAGAAAAGAACATTATATCTATATGAAATGTATGAGGTTGGAACAGCCTACAAAAATGAAAGGAAGGATGATTAAACCACTGTCACAATAATATGGAGAATATATAAATAGTTAGGGGTTGCAAGGTTGGGCAGTGAAGCCACTTCACAAGGTATAGGAGGAAAAGTAAATATAAAGCCAATGCATGAGATATGGGTTGACCAGAAAATATCAAGGGAAGATGAGAATAGCCCTATTTTACTAAAACAATGCTGAATAAATGATAAACCAATGGCTTGGAAAAGGACAGTATCAAGAAATAAGAGTGAATATAATTTTTAAAAACTCAGAATAGTAAATGGAAATAATTGAACCAATGAACAAATAATTTCCTTCACAGATCTCAAGTGTGTTGAGGAGTCTGAAGGTTTAAGGATAACTGAGGCCTGATGATACTACTGCGCGTTATACTTTATATACATATATTGTACTTCCTATTCATCACAGTAGTTAGGGCTCCTTTGCATTTTTCCTCTTTGCAGTTTTGGCTATACTTAGACTAAATAATTGTAAGATAATGTACTTGTATAACTAGCTAGAAGGTGAATTATATGGTGATTAGGCGGAGGCCCCCGAATGGTCATACACCTAGTGGCCTGAGTGCCATCAAGATAACGATTCAGGTGGCTCTCCCCAAGAGGCTATTCAACTTTGGTGCATGTGGCAATGGGAGGGAAGCCGCACAACCCAGACTAGCAGGGGTACCTGGTAGCTTAAGGTCTCCCCCTTCATGGACAGATGTGCAAAGAAAGTGAGGCTTAGAGTTTAAATACCAAGACCCGAGCAATAGGGACTAATAAGTATCTGATTTTCTTTTTCAGAGACTTGCCTGCTGTTTGTCCCTGCACTATTGTATACCTCGTCCTTCGCAGAGCGTCTGCTTCACTGGTGATGCTCCGTCCAATACAGAACAAAGGACATTTTCTGCCGGCCCTCTTGATCCAGAATGCTGGCTGCATGGAGCCCCAGTCTGGATTCACCAGCCACCAGGGAGAGTAGCTCAAATGTCGATTGAAGGGATGGCAGTCACAGACCATTGGGCGATCCCCACCTTACCTAATCGTACTCCGCGATCCCCGCTCAGACGGCACGTCCTCGGTTCCCACACCCACTCTCCACCGCACTACGCGCAGGCGTGCACCGGCTCTTGCCGCGGACGCAGGCGGAGGGTCCCGCCAACGGATTGTGTTCGCGCACCAGCGGCACGCAGGGCACGATCTCCTGCCCTCTGCCTATCCCTGCTCCCAATGAGCGGATGCGCTTCCATTCCAGCCTCTCCTCCCCATTGGTCTCACTTCGTATATGCTATAAGCTGTGCTACTAGCACATCGGTGAGCATAGTATTGTCTTGCCTTCATGAATTGCTCGTGTGTACCAAAACCCGGCTATCTCTGACAATCCGCACCTCTCCAGCCCTGCACCTGGATTCAGACAACTCTCACTCTCACTCTCCCCACATCCGACTACTGCTAATAAAACCTCCCAATGATCCGACCTCTCCACCCCAGACCCTGGAAGAATAACGACGATCCATGTGATGGTGAAGGGGTTAAAGGCTCATCAAAGGTCACAGCCCTCTGGGTACCCTGACACGGGGGCGGGGGTCCTAGAATGTCAGCTCTGGACTTAGATGTCAAATGCATTGCTAGAGACTGTGTGCCACTTTTGCACCATATTTGCTTTTATAGGGTTGGGCTGGGATCGGCAATTTTAGGCTGTACGTTTCAGGGTATTTTGTTGGAGGAAAGTTTCACAGAATGTGTCTATAGGTATCGGGTCCCAGAGTTATGGAATACCCCAAAAGGTATATCAGTGGAATGAGTGAGACTTCTCGGATACAGCAAAGCACATTGCTCCGGGCAAACTCTGACTCTAAAACACATTCTCACAACATCACCCAGGATTCCTGCTGCAGCATCATCCAGACAAGGTACAGAGGGGCACTTTTATTTTTGAGTCGGCTAGCCCCAAGCCTGGGATGCCGGCATGCTAGCCGCAACTCCCCTCGGCTGCCGCCGGATGACGCGCGGTCAGGTACATCGGTGTGGCCTGGCCCCCTGCCCTGGTGTCCCGCGATGTGGGGGGACGGCGGCAGGGGGTTCCGGGGGACAGGCGGACCCGGAAGCGGGAGGGAGAAAGACCGAACGGAGGGCGCTCCTCGTGTCTTCGGACCACGCGCCGGACACCTCTGGCGCGCGCGCCAGGTCCTGCGGTGCGGCCGAGAACGGGCAAATGCTCGATAAAACTCGGCCGCAGCAGTAAATGGGTATGAAGGGGTTAAACTATATCTGCAGCTAGTGTAGCAGGGGTTCCCCAGTATAGTAGACTCTTGTACTACATGAAAAAACAAGAAGAAAAGTACTGCGAACCAAAAAATAACCAAATGTGATAACAGACAATGATCTAATAGTGAATTAAGTGATTAAATTTACCCTCCTTGAATTGTGAGAAACACTAAAATCAAGCACAGGATCCCTAATGTTTTTCCTTCCTTTTTCCCCCGGTACCGTGATAAAATGTAGTGTACATACATGTCCCTGTGGTATACGTATTTGTAGTAACTTCAATAGCCACCGATGGAACGAAGCCGACGAGATTAGCTCAAGGCACGTGGACTTCAAATACACTCTCAAAAATCGGAGCACAACATACTCCCACCCACTACACGAAAAACAAAAAAGAAAAAAAAACACGCAACAACACGCAATCGTGTGACGTATATAAGAAACTTTTTATCAGTAATCAGCTTAAAAAACAAGGCGATTGCAATAAAAAAATCGGCGGTAACAATCCCCAACACCAACACCCAACACAACCCCCGATCAAAAAGAGCTAATAGAACATAAGGTCGAACAAAATGGTTCAGACCTGTCTAAATGCACACACGTTACACACAGACACAGTCTGTATAGGCAGGATAGCGCGATCGTTGAGAATACCTCCAGGTAGGTGTTACTTCTGCAACTCGGCCAGGTAAGTCATATTGGCTCACGTTGCTGTCAATAACGGTCACCGGCATGAAAGGTCATATCACGGCTCTATTGTTGTTTGCAAATCCGTAGGCAGCAGAGAATCCTTTGTGTTGAACAACCCCACTGTGTGTGTGCTCGAACAAAGTCTCTCAGTCCACACAGGAGTTAAGCCTGCACGAGCAGGAGTCACCAGTTCAGATACGAAACGCGTAGGATTACTGCTTTTATTTTCAATCTTTGTATGCAATTGTGGCATTTGACACAAGAGACTTTTGTTGTGTTTCTCCTGTTGCGAGAAGATACGCCCTTTGCGTGACGTAACACGCTGGCGCGAGGTTTTGCAAGTCACTGCTGATCGACGGGCTGCTAGGCTGTGGAGACGATGAAACTGTGACTCCTGCTCAGCAGGCTTTAACACCGTGTGAACTGAGAGACTTTGTCGAGCACACCCACAGTGGCAGTGGGGTTGTTCAACACAAAGGATTCTCTGCTGCCTACGGAGGTGTAACAACAGTAGCCTGGAGATGATCTGTATGCCGGTGACCGATTATAGCAACGGAGCCAATTGATACCTGGAGAGTGCAGAAGTACACCTACCTGAGGGTTTCTCCACCATCGCCTATCCTGCCGACAGCTGTGTGGTAACTTGTGTATTGATACACGAAATGCTTATGTTCTAAACCTTTGATGTACGCAGATATATTACCCTTTTTTAACACTTAAAAAGTTTTGATATACTTCACTATTGCGTTTTGCGCTTGTTTTTTGTCTTTTGTTTCTTGTACTATATATTGTCGCTGTAGAGGTACAAGTTATTACCTACATTTTTTGCGTTCTGAGGAAAAGGCGATGAAATATTATTTTTGACATTATTTCAAATTCATACTTAATGAGTTTTATTTTTTAGTAACTCTGAACTATGACTTAATTGGCACTTAATGAGTTTTTCAATATAAATATCAATAAATTCCAAGTCAGGAAGCACTTCGTGAGTTTTTGCCAAAATGCACTTAATGAGGTTTACCTCTACACGACAATATATAGTAGTTCATAGTTCCAAATAAATGAAAAAGAAGAGGGGGAAAAGCGCATATTCCAACAATTACACCAATACTGTAATAAAGGGTGTAATTCATAATAGATATGCACACTCAATTAATAGTTTGTATGAAAACTTGATAGTGTGTATAATACTGAACCCACTGCATAAATATATGAATTGCAGATCATGTGAGTCCAAGTTCTGTACATGCTTTCCAGGTGTAAGAAAGATAATAGGAGGAAGATACAAAAAAAGGTGTTAGCCACTCTGTAAACCCGTCAAAGGCGGGGATCAGCCTCCTTGTTCCTTGTTGGTCTATCTGTGCTGGTTGCAATCTCTGCTCCTTAGACACTAATCAATTGACTATATATATATAAATATATATATATATATATATATTTTATTAATATATATA
>WSYH01005280.1:0-45759 GCA_036426205.1 Ascaphus truei | reverse complement strand
TCCCCCCTTACCTACTTTGTCTCCGCTTCTCCACTGTCCAGTGGCTGTCTGCGCAGGGTGAGAGATCGTCGTGGGGGGGGGGGCGAGCGGGGCAGCGGTGGTGGTGCTCGGTCGCGCGGCCTTTCCTCTTCTTCCCCCTGTCGTGTGTGTGTGTGTATATGTGTGTGCGCATGGGAGAGAGTGTGTGTGTGTGTGTGAGTGCATGTGTGTGCATGCATGCATGGGAGAGAGAGTGTGTGTGCTTGTGCATGCATGCATACATGGGAGAGTGTGTGTGTGTGTGTGTGTGTGTGTGTGTGTGTGTGTGTGTGTGTGTGTGCATACATGGGAGAGTGTGTGTGTGTGTGTGTGTATGTATGGGAGAGTGTGTGTGCATGCATGGGAGAGTGTGTGTGCATGCATGGGAGAGTGTGTGTGTGCATGCATGGGAGAGTGTGTGTGTCCATGCATGGGAGAGTGTGTGTGTCCATGCATGGGAGAGAGAGTGTGTGTGCATGGGTGTGTGTGTGTGTGCATGCATGGGAGAGTGTTTGTGTGCATGGGTGTGCGTGGGAGTGTGTGTGGGTAGGATACCAGAAGTGTCACATCACCCCACCCCCCAATCGCCACCCCACCCAATCACCCCGTCACCCCACCCAGTCACCCAGTCACCCCACCCAATCACCCCGTCACCCCACCCAGTCACCTCGTCACCCCACCAAGTCACCCCACCCAGTCACCCCGTCACCCCAGTCAGTCATCCCACCCAGTCACCCCGTCACCCCACCCAGTCACCCCATCACCCCAGTCAGTCACCCCACCCCAGTCAGTCACCCCACCCCAGTCACCCCACCCAGTCACCCCATCACCCCACCCCAGTTAGTCACCCCGTCACCCCAGTCAGTCACCCCATCACCCCAGTCAGTCACACCGTCACCCCAGTCAGTCACCCCATCACCCCACCCCTGTCAGTCATCCCGTCACCCCACCCAGTCACCCCGTCACCCCAGTCAGTCACCCCGTCACCCCACCCCAGTCAGTCACCCCACCCCAGTCAGTCACCCCACCCCACCCAGTCACCTCACCCCACCCAGTCAGTCTCCCCCACCCCAGTCAGTCTCCCCCCTCTCTCTCTCTGTGTATCACCCACCCTCTGTGTGTGTCACCCACCATGTCTCCCCCCTCTGTGTCTCTCCACTCTCTCTCCACCCCACACTCTCTCCCCCCCATTAAACCCAAAAGATGTTATTAGGTCACCTAGAGAGAGTGTGTACAGAGAAAAGAGAAGAGGTCCCAGGACAGAGCCCTGGGGTACCCCCACAGAGAGATCAATAGAGGAGGAGGAGGTGTTAGCAGAAGAGACACTGAAAGTACGATGGGAGAGGTAGGATGAGATCCAGGATAGAGCTTTGTTCCGAATACCAAGAGTATGGAGAATGTGAAGGAGAAGAGGGTGGTCCACGGTGTCAAATGCTGCAGAGAGGTCGAGTAATATGAGCAGAGTGTAATGGCCCTGGGGTACCCCCACAGAGAGATCAATAGAGGAGGAGGAGGTGTTAGCAGAAGAGACACTGAAAGTACGATGGGAGAGGTAGGATGAGATTCAGGATAGAGCAATTTTCCGAATACCTAGAGTATGGAGAATGTAGAGGAGAAGAGGGTGGTCCACGGTGTCAAATGCTGCAGAGAGGTCGAGTAATATGAGCAGAGTGTAATGACCTCTGTCTTTGGCAGCATGGAGGTCGTCAGTTTTAGTGAGGGCTGTTTCCGTGGAGTGAGCAGTGCGGAAGCCAGATTGTAGAGGGTCTAGGAGAAAATAGGTGTTCAGAAAATGGAGCAAGCGAGAAAATACAAGACGTTCACGGAGTTTAGAGGCAAAAGGCAGGGAGAGATGGGAGGGAATGGGGTCAAGAGGGCAAGTGGTAGAGGGGGAAGAGGAGATCAATAGTGACACATCCTCCTCTGTGACAGCGAAAAAAGAGTCAAGAAAGGCAGGAGGAGAGTTAGGAAGAGGTGCAGGATGGGAAGAGGAAACAGAGGGTATGGCCTGACATATGGATTCCACCTTTTCCTTGATTGTACAGATTGTATAGGGTCTATTTATTTATAAAATATTTTACCAGGCAGTAATACAGTGAGAGTTACCTCTCGTTTTCAAGTATGTCCTGGGCACAGAGTTAAAATGACAAATAATACATGGTTATAAATACAGTTACATAATGAGCAGGGTATAGGTGTATGTAACAGTTACAGATAATATATATTATAGGCGTATGTAACAGTTACAGATAATATATATTTTTCCTGGAACCAGGGTCACGAATGATGTGTGAATGATTCCAGTAAGCTCAACTCATGTCCTCCCTCTTCCAAAGCATGACAAGTCCTTAATGTCTTTCTTAATTTTATTGCTGGATTAGAAAACACAGGAACTTGTGGGTGTAGTGTAGGCAGAGAGTGCTTCTCTATTTCAAAGTGAGAGAGAAAGGCAGAAGGGGGATGAGTAGAGGTAGGTGTGCGATAGATGACCGCCACATGAACAGGGAGAGGAGAGAAAATCTGGACAGTGTGAGCCTCAAAGGAGGGGAAAGCAAGAGAGGGAGGAATAGGAAGGGTTCGGTAACGACAGAGAGAGGAGAGCAGGAGCCCCACGCCTCCACCCCTGCCATCAGTGCGCGGAGTGTGGGAGAAGGAAAGGCCACCGTAGGAGAGGGCAGCTTCCAGAGCAGAGTCAGACTGAGTGAGCCAGGTCTCAGTTATAGCAAAGAGAAGCAGGGAGTGAGAGAGAAAGAAGTCATGCACAGAGAGGAACTTGTTAGAGAGGGAGTGAGCATTCCAAAGGGCACAGGAGAAAGGGAGAGAGGAGGGAGGGTGGCAGGGGATGGGTATGAGGTTGGAGGTGTTGACACCAGAAGGAGTAGAGGTTGCAGTTGGCAGGCGAGGACGAGCGCATGTAGGAATAAGACAGGGACCAGGATTGGGAGAGATATCCCCAGAAGCAAGGAGGAGAAGCATGGATAGAAAGAGGATGTGTGAGGATGATTTGTAGGGGTGTTTTTTAGTGCAGGGGATATAGCTGTGTGGTGTCAGAGGAAGCAGGTAAGAAAGGAGTTCATGTGAACAGAGAAGTGGTGAAGGAAGGAGAGATGGAGATATATGAATAGAATTAGAGACATACTGAGGCTGGTAAAAAGAAGTGCATAATTTGAGAAGAAGTGAAGTCACAGCAAATATAAATGGTAAAGGCAGCATCACAGCAGTAATGATGCAGTCTGGTATTGATGATATCCTCCTTTCCAGCGTAGTTCAAATGCAGGAATCAGGGCCAGATGGGGTGTCCACTTCTTCGTCACTTCTTTTGAACTTCCTTTTAAACTTCAGTTGTTCAGTAGTCATGCCATCTATAATGGGCCACTTGGATATGGGCTGCAAGCAGACTAGCTGTTCTGACTGGGTTTATATAGGCCTAAAAAGTCACCTGACAGTGTGGTTCTGTCTGCTTAATTAGCACATTCAAACAAATGGTTTTCTACACAGGGTGTTCCCTGCCTAGGTGGCAACACTTAATTTGATTAGGGGTAGACAGAAAACAGCATTCAAATATGGTTTTTACCTAGCATTGGATCACTTGCATATACTATATAATACACACAGCAAAGGCTTCAATGATGATTTAGAGATGGTTTTTACCTATCATTGGATCACTTGCATATACTATATAATACACACAGCAAAGGCTTCAATGATGATTTCGAGATGGTTTTTACCTAGCATTGAATCACTTGCATATACTATTGACAAAGTGAGAATATGACGTAAGGGGGGGTCTGACATAACAGCACTGGGATCTATGCAACCATTTTAAGTCAGCATCCATCTTAGGTTTTGTCTGAGTGAACGGGTTATGAGATGGACGTTTTTGAATGAGGTTTTTGCTTTCAACTTTCAAGTGAGAATAAACCAAGCAGCTAACTGACAAAACCTTGAGAAGAAGAGCACAGTGCCAATGTTATGAAAATACTAGACTGATAGGCACAGTGTCTCATTCCGAAGGTGGGGGGGCCATGAGTTCTGTATGTAGAGTAAAAGTCACCAGCTTGTATAAGGAATATTGCTGAATCATTTCATTTAGGCATCCCATAATGTTATTAACTCGATGTGTTCATGTTCATATTTTGTTTACGTAGTGACGACACGCAACCTTGTATAGGGGGCGTGGGTTTAGTATTTTGTGTATAAATAAGGCCTGTATGCCACCATGTCGTTGGGAGGGGTTTATTTTGAAACTCTACTCTGCGTGTGCACAGCACAAAGCAATAAACTTATTTGTCATTCTGCAAAATATATCCTCAGACTTGTGTTTTTATTCACAATTTCTACAGATGGCGCTCCAAATAGAAACCCAAAAATACCGGAAGCTGAGCACCTGAAAAAAACACTCCTCGGTCACTCAAATCTGAGCGCTCGTAAGAATCAAGGTAAAAGGCACCTTTTGAGGAAAGCCTGAGTTTAAAAAGTTGTTTTGACTGATGTGTAGAGAGATGTATTTTGAAGGGTGTCTCAATCTGTGTTGACGGGTTAACCTAGCAGTGTCAAATAAGTTTATTTGTCTGTTCCTGTATCCATTTTAAAGTGTTATAGATGTTAAGTTTTATTGGGATTAAGGTGAGAGTCCCGTTAAATTTTTTGGTGTTTTGGTGATGAAGATGAGTGTTTGTATGCTTAAGGGATTGTTTTTCAGACTGTCCTGGGTTGTGATAAATATTTTTGTTGTCTGAGCAGGAAGGGTCCCTGATTGTACATTTGCTCTGTTTTGTCATTAACATACCAAGTGAGTTTATTTATGGATATCTGTTTAGAAGGTCTTATCTGTATCCATGTTATAAAAGTATAAGGTTTATCAGGACTGGGTTGGACCCGCTGAAGTAATTCAAGTGTTTTCTGGGGTATAGTTATGGTGAAAAAATGAGAACAATAACATGCCAAAAGATTTGTACGCAATCAGCTTGCGCTGATTATTGTATCAGGTGTATTGTACAGGTCAATTAAATGTGATTACTGTAGCAGGAGAATAATGGGAAACCAAAGTTCTCAAAATTTGCCGTTAGAGGTTGTGTGTCTGCAGACAAAAATAATAAAGAATGGATACAGAGAACAAGAGACGACAATATAAATATGTTTTTTTGGCCAATGAAAATACATGCAAGTTCAAATGAAAATACACATGCAAGTCCCAGTGAAAAACATGCCACCCCAATGAAAAAAGTTTGTTTGCAATAAATTACGATAGAAGGAAGCGTGAACCTATGAGCAGCCGCACCGGTTTTCTTATTCGTAAGAATGCGAACGCAAGGGCTCATAGTGGAACCTTCTAACTTTCAGTAATCCCTGTGTGTCTGTGGCAGTATAAATCTTTGGATTTTATGAGGTTTATGGGGCAAAAGTCATGCATGGCAGGCCCGGCTGGCGGACGCCGCACAAATCAGTTGTGAACTTATAAGCTTTTCCTTCCATTTCCCCACATGCAATAAGTGGTTATAAATCATTTCCTGATATAAACTCAAGTTTCGGTGCCGGCAAGTAAAATTGTTGCACCCTTAATGGAGAGTGGCTAGATGGATTTGATAACCCGATGAATTTATCCTGAATGATTACCTGTGTGAAAGATAAACCATGCTAAGTATCACCTGTGTGCACAAATCACCATCCAAAAACTTGCAAGTACGTACGAAAACATGAATATTTTTTTGCTCACAATGAAATCAAAGGTCTGAAAGAAAGAGGATCAGAATCGCAGCAGCACAGAGCGTGACCCCACTTTTTTCTCCAGCGTGAGGAATGTGCTAAGATACGACAGTTAACTCAAAAGCTCCAGAGCCATCAGAGTAGTTTTAAAATCAGGTTATTTATGAAAATAAAGAAAGAGAAGGGAACTTTTATTAATATAGTTGCAGGGTGAAATTGTTGGGTAATAGGGGAGAAATGTTTTTCTTTTATTTGTTTGTTATTTTTGTGATGTTGTTTGGCTGTGTATGAGTGAAGTTTTTTGTATTGTGTGTGTTCTGTATTGTGTTTAACGAGTAAAAACACATTTCAATTTTATTTCTATGGGATTAGGATATGTTTGGGAATATTTTGTGTTTAAAAATGCGGGTAAAAGCTCATAAGCATTGTTTGAAGTATATATTGTATTGTATGTTTTTATGTATATAACGCCATTAATATGCACAGCGCTTCACAGCAGTGGTGCACGTCGTAATCGTATAGGTAGCAAAGGGTAAGGGTAAGAGGTCATGGAATAAGTGATCCAGACATAAAAGTAACATTAAGGAAGAGAAGTCCCTGCTCTGAGGAGCTTACAATCTAATTGGTAGGTAGGGAAAGTATACAGAAACAGTAGTATTTGATTAGAAGCCAGGAGAGGAATTTCAGGAGGGGAAACGCAGAATCAGAGTTTAAAGAGTAGAGTGATTCTGGTAGCAGCGTTTGGGATAGATAGTAGGGAAGACAGATGAAAGTCAGGTCTTAGGGATAGCAGGGGATTACAGTTATCAAGATGGGAGAGAATGAGGGTCTGTATCAGAGTTTTTAACAGTTGAGCAACATAGGAACAGTTGTATCTTTGTGATATTGTGGAGGAAAAAGCGACAGTTATAGAAATGTTTTGAATGAAAGAGGAGAATATGAGAGAGGAGTTGAGGGAATGACCCCTAAGCAGCGTGCTTGAGCTACTGCATGGAAGATTCAAGAGTAATGTGGAAGGAGATAATAGGGTCAGGTTTGGGAGGAAGTATGAGGAACTCTGTTTTTGTCATGTTAAATTTAAGGCGAAAGAGGGCCTTCCAGGATGAGATAACAGAGGGACATTCAGAAACTTAGGTTTGTATGGCAGGTGTAAGGTCAGGGGTTGAAAAGTAAATGAGGGTGTTGTCAGCATAGTGGTGATATTTAAACCTAAGAGATGTTATTAGGTCACCTAGAGAGAGTGTGTACAGAGAAAAGAGAAGAGTGTGGTCCACAGAGGCAAATGCTTCAGAGAGTAATAGGAGCAGAGTGTAATGACCTCTGTCGTGGGCAGCATATAGGTCATCAGTTATTTTAGTGAGAATTGTCTCCGTGGAGGGAGCAGTGCAGAAGTCAGATTGTAGAGGGTTAAGGAGAGAATGGGTGTTGAGACAATGGAGCATGCAAGAGAATACAAGACAAGTTCAGTAGTTAGAAAGACAGATAGGGTCAAGCTTGCTATTTTTGAGTCATGGTATAACTATTACATGTTTTAAGGAGAATGGAAATGTAGCAGAAAATGACTCATTGTTGAATCACCCAGAAATAGAAAGAGAGATTAGAACAGCTCTCACAGATTATTTCTCACTGAACACAGGCTCTGTAACATCACCAGCGGTCCTGTGGGAGACCCATAAGGCAGCTATCAGAGGTAACTTCATCTCCATTGCAGCCCACAGAAAAAAGACTAAGCTAAAATTATTTAAGGAATTGACGGACAAAATTATTAAATTAGAACTACAGCATAAGGCTAACCCTTCAAAGAAAATTGATAAAATTATATCCGCTACTAGATCAGAACTAAAACAAGCCCAGCTGGAAAATGTAGAAAAGGCCCTCAAATGGACCAACCAGAGATACTACGATAAGGGAAATACTGTAAGGCCGACAGACTTCTTGCTAGCAAGTTAAGAGGAATACAAAAAATATCTCAAATTACAGCGATTAAAAATAGGACGGGTGAGGTTCAATACAATGATAAAAAAAATTCGGACAAATTTACAAAGTTTTATAATAAATTATATAACCTAAGAACCCAGAATGCAAGTCCTGGTCCTAGGGCAACAGAACTAATTTCGGAATACTTGGATAACTGCCATCTTCCCTCATTAAATGAGGAAGAAAACCTACTACTCAATGCCAAAATAACAAAAGATGAACTAGAAGATGCTGTGAAGTCGCTAAAGATTTCGAAAACTCCGGGCCCGGACGGTTTTACAAATGTTTACTATAAGAGATTCTTGCCTATCTTGTCTACCCACCTGTTGAGTCTGTTTAATTCTTTCCTAGAGGGGAGTCAGATCCCAGATTCAATGTCTCTAGCAGACCTGGCTATTATTCACAAAGACAGCAGAGACCCTATGAATTGCGGTAGCTACCGCCCGATCTCCCTCCTAAATAATGACCTCAAATTATATAGTAAAATTTTGGCGAGTAGGTTGAACCCTATACTCCCTAGACTAATTAATATTGACCAGGTCGGGTTTGTCGCAGGTGGACAAGCCTCGGACAACACCCGGAAGATAATCAATATAATAGATCATGTCCATCTCACCGACACCAAGGCAGTTCTGCTAAGCTTAGACGCAGAGAAGGCGTTTGACCGTATTGAGTGGCTGTTCCTGGACCATACCTTGAGGAAATTTGGCTTTAAAGATTCATTTTTGGAGGGAGTCAGAGCCCTCTACCGTAACACAACAGCTGTGGTCAGGCTTCCAGGTGGATCAGGAGTTTCATATAAAAAATGGCACGAGGCAGGGTTGCCCCCTGTCCCCCCTTCTCTTTGCCCTGACCATTGAACCCCTCGCATCTAAAATACAAGAAAATCTAAATATCCAGGGCGCAGTAATTGGGAAAACAAACTACAAAATGTTTCTATTTGCAGATGATGTTATTTTAACATTAACTCATCCTCAAACTTTCCTTCCTAACCTTCAAAGGGAACTAATGGAATTTGGAAAAATATCTGGTTACAAAATTAATAACGATAAATCAGAAGCCCTAAATTTAAGCCTTTCGGACTCGGAAGTGAAATTACTCAAACTAAACTTCAGCTATAAATGGAGTTTCTCATACATTAAATATTTGGGAGATAATGTATCAAGGAACTACCACTCCTTATACCAACATACTGTAACTATCCAGCCCTATTTGGGAAAATTAAAAAGAACCTGGACAAATGGGAAGGTGACCAGATATCATGGATCGGCAGAATGATTTCGGTAAAAATGAATGTACTCCCTAGACTTCTTTACTTTTTCCAAACACTCCCGATTCATGTGCCTGGTTCTGAGCTGAAAAACATTCAAAACAGAATTTTCAAATTTATTTGGCAAGGAAAGAGGCCCAGAATTGCTAGGTCAGTTTTGATGGCGGCAAGGACGACGGGGGGCCTGGGAGTCCCCGACATAGCTAAGTACTACAAAGCTGCCCAGCTTCGCCAGGTAGTGGTTTGGAATGCTGATCCGGGCAACTACTGCTGGAAAGATATAGAGTCCCACCACGCTGGAACGCTCTCTCTGCCAGCTTGCCTCCGGGGTATGGATAGAGAAGACATGCAAACACATACATTTGAGCTGGCAACAATGAGACATACCTGGGAGGTATGGAAGAAATCCAAAGTCCAATTCGAACTTGCTCCCGCCAGCTCACAGCTTATCCCAATTTTCAATAACCCTAAATTTCCACCCGGTTATGAACAATTCGACCAATTTAAAACAAAAAGGATCAGGACGATTGCCGACCTACTGCGCTTTGGGAAGCTCCTGAGTTTTCAAGATCTATGAACAAAATATGAATACCCAGAGCTAGATACGTTCAAGTATCTCCAAATTAGGCACTTTTTACAAAAAATCTCCCCAAAATTAGAATTTCCCCCTCTCACTAATTTTGAAAGGATGTGCCAAGTGGGTACCCATCAAAAAGGACTGATAACTAAATTAAATGCTGAACTGGAGATATCAGCAGACTTCCCTGCCCATGATTATGTAGCCCTTTTTCTGAACCCTCCCAAAGGAACTACTGGTCACTGTACACAACCAGGAGATCTGAGCCTCCGCTAGCTGGGAGCCTGGAGTAACACTTATTAGCACAGCGCCTCCACTTGCCCAGGATCCCCGTCATGTAAAATTCCCCTGGGCAAGAAACATACAACACATATGTGATGCAACCACTTTACTGTAATGCAATGAATAATCCTTATCACTCCAATGCAACGTAGACATAACACATATCAACACACACACACAGCATATCCTAACACATAACCTAACACATCAATGCCTAACACCTTAATAACTGGCACCGTCCTTATTGGCCACGCTCCTATTGAGTACCGTCTCTGTCCCGCTACCGCGTGCTCCACACCGTGTCCGTGTACGGTAATGTATTGGTATAGGCTCAGTTCTTTAGCCACTCGCTTAGTGTCCCTAAAGAGTTACGCCTAAGGCGGGATCAGCGCCTGATGACCGGTGTTGGTGCACTTGTTGTTACAATATACCTTCCGGTCACGGCGGTGACCGGTACCTCTTCACAAAGGATCCGATGCCTCCGACCCTTGACCTCCAGATGTCGCGGTGTCCAGCCGTCTGGTTCCAGATGACTGCAACCGGCCGCAACTCTGTGCTTTGTCCCTAACTAATGTACAGTAGGGTGACAATCACTTCCACTACAGGGCGTCCCTGCAGTACAGCAGCCTACTGTGACTCAGGGGATGCTCCTATGGGCCTGAGGGGATATCTGTCCTATGCAGGCAGATCACAGACCCCCTGCACTCACACTACCTCCTTCAGCTCTGTCCAGATCTCCTCTGACTAGCGTGGTCTCTCCCCCACGCTTCCCTTTCCTGCTCCCATCATCCTAGCCTTCTGATTGGTTCTTTACATCAGTTGACTGCCCAGGAGCTCATGGGAGTTGTAATTTCTCCATGGAGCCTCTCTGCCTTTATCTGCACAGACACACAGCTATTACATCAGCCACTGCCTGTCTCACTCTGCTCTAACACACTGCAACACTGTTGCAGACACTGCACAGGCCTCTCACTGAACAGAGTCAAACACCAACTGAACACACATCCTTACATTCTCCCCCTTGCAGAATCCAACGTCCCCGCTTGGGCTACACCTACATAACTATACACAGAATGTTATATAACCAAAAATAACGCAACACAGTACATCTTACTTATTGCTCTACTGGTATATTAAATTGCACAGTTCAGTGAACATTACCACTACCGACTGTACTCTGCGGCGAGCCCACTGCTGAGCCTCATAATGGGGTACCCCAAATTGATCATAAGCCATCCTCATTGGAGGTTGACCAGCACTTTGGCTTCTGCGAATTTGTTCTTCAGCTACCTCCTCCGGAGAGTAGCAATTCCCATTTGGCATTTCCAACTCTGCCCTTGAGAGGCTTGATAAGTCCACAAAGTCTCTTTGTGGCACAAAGCACGGGCTCTGTGGATCTAGCGGCTGGCTCATTGGAGTCAGCGTCTCTGTCGTTGGACCAAGGGGCTCTGTACCCGTAGCTCCTTCGGGAGATGCCCCCGCGGCCGGAAGGCACCTTTGAGAGGTTCCCTCCATAGGATTCTCAGAGGTGGCATTTATTACAGTCTCTGGGCCAAACTCTGTATTTTCATCTTCTCCATCTATTGAAACAGTGGGCACTTCCAATTCGTTGTCCCCTACTTGAGGTATGGGGAGCAGATGATTCCTATGCCATACCTTTACCCGGCCTTCTGAATCCTTGATGCGGTACACCGGGAGGCCAGGCATCTGTGATTCTACCTCATACACCCCATTTCTCCACCGATCAGCCAATTTGTGCTTCCCGGGAATGCCTAAATTACGAAGAAGAACAGCATCCCCCGGGTGAATCTCTTTATGCCTCACCTTGTGGTCATAGCGTCTTTTGTTGCTTGCATTTAATTGCGCCGCCGTCTTTTCCGCCAATTTATAGGCCTGCTGTAGACTGTCTTGTAGTCTTTGTGCATATCAGAAATGCGTCCTGTTGGATACCCCATCGGTAGATATCCGCAGTCGCACATCCACGGGCAGTCTAGCTTCCCTTCCAAACATCAAGAAGTATGGAGTATACCCGGTAGACTCGTGGCGAGTACAGTTATATTTATTTATTTATAAAATATTTTACCAGGAAGTAATACATTGAGAGTTACCTCTCGTTTTCAAGTATGTCCTGGGCACAGAGTAAAACAAATAATACATGGTTACAAGTACAGTTGCATAAATGAACAGGGTATACATTATATACAAGACATTGCGTGCACAGTTAAAGATAATATATTATAAGCGTATGTAACAGTTACAGACCAGATTAAAATGTGAGAGCCTTAGTTTTGAAAGAACTTAAACTGGTGGTGGATGCGAGAGTCTCCGGTAGGTTGTTCCAGTTTTGGGGTGCATGGTAAGAGAATGTATAATTACCCCCTCTAACCCCCTTCTCCTGTACACATTAATAGGGCATGGGGAGGCGTGGGCTAATGGGCATGGGGAAGGAGGGGGTCAAGAGGCATGGGTGGGTGAGAGCCGAGAGAAATACAGGGGAGGAGAGAAAGGGGTTGAGTCGTGGTGGAAGGGAAGGGGTAAGAGGCATGGCAGAGGGGAAGTGGTTAATATAGAGGGGTGAGATTACCAGCAGGAGGATTCCTTATAGCTGCAGCATGTGAAAGTCGAGTAGCTCCCCGACTCGATCCCACTCCACTGTCTCTAACAGACCCACACTCAGTCCTCACTCTGACACAGTCCCCACCCCCATGCCTCTCTGCCAGACGCACCCCCACTCTGCAGCTGCTGATAGGAATGCCATGGTAACAAGTAAGGCAAGTATTGCGTTACCCTCCATTTTTATTACAGCAGTATTACTATGCTACTGGTATATTGCCCAACCCTACTTTGAACAATCACATATTTTATCTCATGTATGAATCCTCATGTGTGTAATGAGGCTGATCCTCTGTGAAAAGCTTTCCCCACACTATGTACTGTCGCGGCCGAGTTTATTTGAGCATTTGCCCGGTCTCGGCCGTGACAGTAACCGGGCGCGCGCCGGGGTGTGCCAGGCGCGCCGGTGTGTGCCGGGCGCGCGCCAAAGCCTCGGAGGAGCGCCCTCCGATCGGGGCTTTCCCCCTCCCCTCTCCGGGTCCGCCGGGTCCCCCGGAACCCCCCACCGCCGTCCCCCACATCGCGGGACACCAGGGCTCCCTCGGGGAGCCCTGGACGCGCGTTCAGGGGGCGCAGGCACCCGATGACGCGTGACCGCGCATCAGTGACGCGCGGCACGCCGAGGGGATGCGGCTAGCAAGCCGGGACATCTCCCGGCTTGCGGTACTAGCCGTGTTCAGATTAAACGTGTCGCCTCTGTACATGGAAATGGTTTCTCCCGTGTATGAATCCTGTGGTGGGTGAGGAGGTGGCTCATTTGAGAAAAGCTTTTCCCACACTCCACATGTGAATCATTTCTCTCCTGTATGAGTCCTCTGGAGTCTGAGGAGACCCTGCACAACTGTGAATTGTTTCCCACACTCTGTACATGTGAATGGTTTCTCCCCTGTATGAATCCGCTCATGGTTGAGGAGCTCTGCCTTTGTAGAAAAGCATTTACTACACTCTGTACATGTGAATGGTTTCTCCCCTGTATGAGTCATCTGGTGTCTGAGGAGGTGGCTCTTTTTACTAAATTGTTTCCCACACTCTGAACATGTGAATGGTTTCTCCCCTGTATGAATCCACTCATGGATGAGGAGCTGTGTCTTCCAAGAAAAGCTTTTACTACACTTTCCAAGAAAAGCTTTTACTACACTCTGTACATGTGAATGGTTTCTCCCCTGTATGAATCCGCTCATGGATGAGGAGCTGTGTCTTCCAAGAAAAGCTTTTACTACACTCTGTACATGTGATGGTTCTCCCCTGTATGATCCGCTCAATGGATGAGAGCGATGGCTTCCAAGAAACTTTGACTACCTCTGTACATGTGAATGGTTTCTCCTCCCTATGAGTCATCTGGTGACTGAGAAGTGCTCTTTAGTCCTGAATTGTTTTCCCACACTGTCCTGTGAATGGTTTTTCATCCTGTAATGATCTTTGGTGTATGAGAACGGCTCTTCATTACTAAATTGTTTCCCACACTCTGTACATTGAATGGTTTTTCTCCTGTATGAATCCCGCTCATGTTGAGGAGCCTCTGGTCTCTTGAAAGCTTTTACTACACACTGTACATGTTAATGGTTTCCTTCCCCTGTATGAGGTCATCTGTGCTGAGGAGTTGCTCGCTTAGTATTGAATTGTTTCCCACACCCTGTACTTGAATGGTTTCTCTCTCCCTGATGAAGTCCGCCATGTTTGAGGATGGTCCTCTTGGTACTTACTGTTTCCTCTCCACAGCCTGTACAATAAAAAAGAGTCACTGATGTCTGGATCACTGGTGTGGAGAGAGTTTCCCCTGCACTGAGAAACCGCTCCCACCATCTGTACATGTAAAGGTTTGCTCCCTAGTGGGGACCGAAGGTGTTGAGCAGTTCCTGTCCAGTGAGAATTTTGCCACACTGACAACAGAGAACAAGGCTGAGCAACCCAGCTTCTTCTTAAATTCTCTCGCATACCTTTTGGCTGACCTATATTTAGAGTCCGGCTCTGCTGTTGGCTACAAGGACTGTAAATTCACCATCATGTGGCACTTGAAGTTAAAGGGGCCTGTAAAGTGTATATCCACAAAAAATTTGGGAAAATGTTATCCATTTTCACAGCAAGAGGTCAAATTTGGAAGCCAGCCCCAGGTGGATGCTGCTATATCTAGAATATCAAGAAGACCACAATTCCAATAGAAGAGTCTGCACCTTAAAAACAACCATGATAGGAAAATGGATTACGTATTAAAAAAGGCATATGTCACAGCGGGGACCCTGTAGCCAGCCATAGCAACCTACATCTGCGCAAGGGCAATGCGTGTCCTGGATTGCCAACATAGATGAGGCACTAGACAAAGATGTAAAAAAGTTCTATCCAAAATCACTGTCTGAATAATTGGGCGACAGACTACATAGCGAGGCTTCTTTTGGATGCGGTCAGATTAGCATCTAGATCTATGACCTTAGCAGTTCAGCAAGAAGGGTGTTATGGCTAAGACAATGAATGGCAAGACGCAGCATCAAGATAGCCTATGCGGATTACCTTTTGAGGAGAATTCCTTTTTGGCAACAAGTTGGATGCTATAATAACGAAGCATCAGGGTAAGAGACAGCCTTTTTGCCACAGGAAAACAAGACAAGAATTCAGTTTTCAGCAAGCTGATAGAAATCAGTACAAAGAGCAAAGCATATAGACCTGGCAATCATCTTCAAGGCAAACAACATGGAGGCGGTCTGAAAACCGGCTTTTTCGAGGCGCCAGAGGAAGAGGATCATTTGCCAAGAACAAATTCGCATTAAGGTCAAGTGGCCAAGCAGTTGCCATGGGAAGGAAGACTGACGCGCAGTTTTCTGCAACATGGGCCCACACAATACAGGACAAATGGGTATTGGAAACCATTCTCAGGGATACATAGAGTCAAAGAAATGCCAGAAGAATATGTGCCTAACACAAGGGTACAGACCAAGGCAAAAAGAAGTCAAAATGAATTCAGTTTAAAAAAAGTTACTACAACAGAAGTAATAACGAAGGTTCACCTCAGAGAACAAGGAGGTGGAATTATTCCACAATATTCCTAGTAACAAAGTCTTCAGGAGATTAACAGAGCAATCCTATGACCTGAGAAAGGTAATACATTCTTGAAAATAGAAAATTCAAGATGGTGTCTTTGACCTGATCATTCAGGAGGTACATACCAGAGACTGGATGGTATCATAGATTTAGGGACACTTACCTACACGTGCCCATATCAAGGAGACATCAAAGATTCCTAAGGTTCGCAGCTTGCCCTTCGGTCTGGCAACCTCTCATAAGGACATTTTACATACAATTCAACACCCCCTATGGCAAAAATGTGAAAAAGAGGGGTAAAATATACCCAACCTGGATCACTCTTGGTAAATCAAAAAGTCAGAAGAATTAGAACAAACCAGAAGATGGTCATAACCTTCCTTGGAACAACCACACGTTGGTTAAATAAACAGAGACAGAGTCACCTACACACCCACTCAACTGCTAAATTTTTGGGAGTGGCATTCAACACGGCAAAAGAAGGTGACGTTGCCAAACACAACGAAGGCAACATAGCATTGCAAGTGAGGAAGCTCAGGAAAGCAGACCGAACTTCAGCAAGAATGCATGAAGCTTCTATGAAATTCGCTTCAACACTAAGCGTCCATAAATGGGCAGTGCTTCATATGAGACCGTTACATTTTTTTTTTACAACAATGGAACGGGAACCACAAGGATACAAGACAAAGAATCTTGTTACACCACACACACAAAAAGATTAAGTGGTGGAAGAATACCCGAAATCTGGGAAGAGAACAACTACACCCCAGTACAGTGGAAAGAATCACAACAGGTGCGAGCAACGCAGGTTCTGGTGTCCAAATGGGGAGAAACACTGGTGCAAGGGAACCTGGACAAACCAGGAACGCGCTCCCATCAATTTGCTGAAACTAAAAGCATACAAAGGGCTTTGGAATGCATTCCAAGACCAATAAGAGATGGCAATATAAAGATACATCAGACAACCGTATGGTTGTAAGTATATAGCCAAACAAGTGGGAACCAGAGCAGAAAGCTGATGAACCTCACAGCAGAAATCCTCTCTTGGGCAGAGGGCACTTATCAGAGATCACGCGTACACATCCTAGGTCTGGAAAATGTCAACAGCAGACTTCTTCATAGTCGCAACATTATACAGCCAGGAGAATGGGCATTAGACCCAACGTGTTTCAAAGCTGATAGAGCGATGGGGTCAGCCAGACACCAGATCTCATGGGCAACACCACCAGAAACCGCAAGGTACAAAACTACTGTGCAAGGCTGTTTCATCATCTCCAGCGCAAAAAAGCAACAGATGCTCTCAGCTTCAAATGGGATTTCAAGTTGGCATACCTGTTTCCTCCCTCAATTCCCCTAATTCCGAAACAATCAGGAAAATCAGGGAAGACGAAGCGAAATGATATTGTAGCACCATTTTGGCCAAGAAGGCCTTGGTTCACACACCTTGTAAATATGGCAATAGATATACCATTGCACATACCAGATTCGCTGTCACGCTGCGCTCACCACAACAGGACGGAAACCGCGGGGCTGAGTGGGGATAGAAAGGCACCGACCCACAACCACCTTCCTGTCCGGAATGCGTAGTCCAAGTCGTACCGCGTCGTAGGGTTGGAGAGGTTCAGTAGTCAGGGTACTTGCCGTGATCCGGGATTGGAGAGTAGAGATAGTAGATTTCCGTAGCCAAGTCCAGGGTATAGAAGGTAGAATGGTCGAGAGCAAAGCCGGGTTCAAAGTGCTGGAGAAGGTAGGATGTCCAAAGAACCAGCCAGTTTCAAGTAATCAGGAAACAGACGGTCAGGCCAACAAAGTTCAAGCAACACAAAAAAGCAGGGGTGAGCACAATGCAAAACAGAGTTTATGCTCAGCAAGGAATGCCAGACAGGAGCAGGTATATATGCAGGTGATCCATTACTTTGCAGGGTGTGATCCTGTCCTCCAATGGTGTCCGAGCAGCAGTAATTAAAACAGCCTGCAGGTCAGCTTTCCTGGTGATTGCCTTGTTGCCGAGCACCCGCGCGCGTGCGCGATGCGCGTCGCGAGCGCTGACGTCACGCGGGTGGGACGGCCGAGTTCCCTCCCATTTGGGAAGGTGCTGGCAGCTTCTCACTGAGCGTGCGTGTACTTCCCTAGCCGTGCGTGTGCGCATAGGAACGCCGTGTGACGCGTCGCGGACGGGTCCGTGACCGGAGTAGCTGCGGATGTGACGTATCCCCCCCTTGGGGGAGGACCTCCGGCGACCCAAGAGATGGTTTTCTCCGGGTACCTACGTGGAAGGCCATAAATGAGACGGTTTGGCATGTACCTGACACGATGAGGAATCCACTCTCTCTCTCTTCCGGGCCATAGCCTCTGCCAGTGTACGAGATATTGCAATCCTCCTCTGGACATCCTAAGTTGATGGATAGTCTGTACCCGATTCTCATTGACCTTCTACCATAATAGTTTTGTGGAGGTTTAGGTTGCCCCTTGGAGGAAGAATCTTGTACACGGCGACACACACTTATTTCGACTTGGCTAGTCCCACGAATTGGTATAACCCCGGGTGTATTGAGGTTTGTGTACGTTTCTGCCCGCATTGCATGATTATTTTCCAAGCAGGATTGAAGCATTTTATTCCGCGCGGCTGCAATACTGGCACAGTAATATATGAAGATATACTGCGTTACAATTCATGAATTTATCCATCTGTAGACACTCGCAGCATTGGCACCGATTAATCCTATCATTAATCATTTAACAGACAGCCGCCCATCGCCAGGCATGAACCCATGCTGGAAGGCAAATGCAACGGGGCTTGTCAGAGGTGAGGAGTGGCAGCATCCAGTATCTCCAGGTCACTACGGGTATTTCATTCATCAAGTAAAGTTGTCGGTGTGCGTATGGGAGGTTTTAGAAGTGAGGAGTTAAAAAACAGAGGGAAGTCCACTAGACTTAAGGCAGTTCCAGCCGAGGCCCGGGTTGCTCCTTTTAGTGATTCGGAAGGGTGCAATGAAGCGTGGTGCCAGTTTTTGGTGAAGTGTACCTTTAAACCGAATTTTTTGTGTATACACCAACCTTTGTCCTACAGGTACCCTGGGACCTCGCTTGCGGTGACGATCCGCTTGTCTCTTCTGTAGTCCTAACCAGCGGTTGGTGGTTTAGTGGATCTTCTGCCATAAGTCTTTAATGGAGGATCTTCGTCCTCTGCGCCGGAACGTCCAGACTTTGAGATAGAGCGAGGATGCAGAAGGATGAACCCTAGTTGTCAATGAACGTGTATTGTTTAGTGGATCATTCGAAGATTTTTAGGGAGAATCTCTGCCAGGAAACGTTCTGCCCTAGTCTTCTTTAGTATACCCACAAAGCCCCTTAAGAATTTGTTCCGAGACGATGGTGCCGTTCAGTTGCCCATTGGTCTGGGGGTGATAGCTCGAAGAAGTGTAGTGACGTCAACTCTTACAGAACGCTGCTCCAAATCGTGAAATGAATTGGGATCCTCTGTCCAGATACTATGACCCGGGGAGTACTCATGTCAACGCTGCAAGACTCCCTGATAAACGTCGGAACCACGCAGATGCGGTGGGGTAGGCCTGTTCATGGAATGAAGGTTGCCTGTTTGAAGAAAACCTGTCCCGCACTACAAGTATGGTGTCCTGCCTCTAGATTTAGCCAACCTCACATAAAAGTCCATAGATATTGTGTCCATGGACTTTCTGGATGGGTAATGGATTGAAGAGACCCTCAGTCTGTTGTTTGTTGTGTCTTGTTGCCGGTGACAAATAGCGGCATGAGAACAAAAGCTCGTTAGTCTCTCCTCGCCAATAGTCTCACCAGTAACGTGCGTTCTGATGATCTCAGTTAGTTCATTTTGGTGCCGGATCCAGCTGTCTTGGAATGTCCCCACTCATGACTCTCCGTCTGGTAAAGAAGTGAGGTGAACAATATCCTCTGGACACCTTAAGTCCTGCTGGATATTGGTTTTGAGGCCTTGGGTAATGTCGCAGGCCTGAGTACTGGTCTGCCACCAATGCGTGGATGGAGATATGGTCTCCCCTGCTGTTTCCACCTTGCTTCTCTACCAGGTCTTTCGAACATACGCGTCGGCTTTAATGTTCTTAGAGCCTGGAATATATGAATAAGAAGTTGAGCGTGTAAATACTAAGGACCATCCTGCCTGCGAGACCCGAGTCGCCGTGCTCCCGCATATTACAGTAGGTGCTTGGTCGTTATATATGTTGCAGTAGTCTCCGTACCCTCCAGTAGATGGCTCCACTCCTCCAGGCCAGTTTGATCGCGGGTGCTCCCGTTACCCACGTCAGGAATTCCTTGAAGCGGAGGAATTTTTTTTGAGAAAAATACACACAGGGTGAAGGGAGCTTGAGGATTTTTCTCTGGGAGAGTATAGCCCTGCTCCTTATTCGGAGGCGTCTACCTCTCGGAAAATGGTAATGAAGGTTTGGGTGACAAGATGGGTGCTGAGGCGAATGCCCGTCTTTATCCTCTCGAAGGCCCTGGAGATCTTCGTTCAAGAAACCAATGAGTAGGGTCGACTCCTTTCTGAGTGAGCGCCGTGAATCGGTGCTACTACCGATGAGAATCCTTGAATGAACTCCGTAATAGTTGGCGAAGCCGATTAACCTTGGTAAATGCCTTTGAGGGAGAGGGACATGGGCCATTCGATAACAGCTTTGACCTTGCTGGTCGCATAGCGAGTCCAGTTCCGAGTAATATAGCCGAAATGAGGTGTAGATCTTGTGGGAAATGGGCATTTCTCAAGCTGTAGCAATAAGTGTTCTCTCTTAAGCGCGCAAGACTTGTTTGACGTGAGTAGAATGTTCCGGCATGGATCTGGAAAAAATTATATATCATCCAGGTATACATCACATGACGGTCCCGAGGTCTCTAACGAGGTCTTAACAATTCTTGAAGACCGCAGGGGTATTGCACACCCAAACCGGCATAACTCGGTACTCGTGAATCCCTCGCGAGTATTGAATGCTCTTCATTCGTCTCCTTGTGCCTGTTCTGACCAGATTATAGCGCCTCTGAGATCCCGCTTTTGGGAATGATGCTTAGCTTCTTCTGGAGTTTGTCAAACACTTCTGTTATTACTGTAAGGTGGTACGGTTCTTTATGTAAGTGTTGAACTGCGATAGTCTATGACAGGTCGAGGGTTCCGTCCTTTTTCTTGACTAGAAAAAACCCCGCCCCTGCAGGTGAGAGGATTTACGAATGAATCACCCCTCTGAAGATTCTCCTGGATATATAGTCTCATGAGCCGAGTCTCAAGTTATGGACAATGTATGATCTCCTCTCGGGGCATGTTACCGGGTAGAAAGATCGACTTGGCTCATCGTACTTCATATACTCCGTATGCTTGTATCCTTCAGGAATCCGTGAGTTCCATACCTGCCCACGATTGGAGTAGCTATGCAATTGTTCTAAGCAATATGAACCGCAATAGATGCGTGACTCTGTCCAGTCGACGACTGGATTGTGGACTCTGTGAGCCATGGGATATCCGTAGAAAACGTCGTGGAGGAGTGTTATATACAATCCAGTGTTAGGTCTCGGAGTGGCGTCACCGGATCGAGATCTTACGAGGGCACAGTTTTCAGAGAAATGAACGCAGGCTGGCAAGGGCGTCCGTCGATGGCTTCAATTCGGGCGACCTCGTCTCTGTACTCAACGGTGGTCTTATCTTGATGCGAAATCTTGTCAACGAAGTTGTCCCCTGACCCCCGAATCCAGAAAGGCCCGTATCTGTATGGAAGGTCTCAACCGGATATGAGATGGTAGGTTAAATCCTAGTAAGGGTTGAGGAGGGAAAAGGTTTTGCAGTTGCCCGCGTGATCCTCCTTATACACTACTACTGTGCTTGGGTTTCCTCAGTTAATGGGACGTTGAACACCAGTGTCGCCGTTATTGCCACATAGAGTCACAAGCCCGCTCGTCTTCTCTCCGTTTGCCTCTCACGCTGTGAAAGAGTAGTCCCTCCTAGCTGGCATGGTTCAATCTAGGAGGGGGAGAGTTTGTGAGATTAGAGGGCCTATGGTTGGCAAAGAGGAATTGTATACCTCAGCGGTGGTTTTTTTGTTCTTTTCCATCTTCTCTCTTGTAGACGTGATCCATGCGATGCATAGGTTTATCATATTCGCACATCCAGGCAGGCGATCAAGCGATGCCCAGTTCGTCACTTCATACGTTCCGTACAGCCCCTGCATAGGCTGCAGATAGGGGCCTCATCGTTCCAGCCAGTCTCCGTCCCCAACCGGGCGGCCGAAATCCATGGCATAGCGAGCCCAGTCCGTTCTCCCGGGAAAATATAAGCAGAGTAGAATGTCTGCGGTAAACCTTACGCCCTGTGGTGTGCCAAACACCCGTTCTGACTCCGAGATGAAGAGGGCGCGGTTTGAGTCAGATCGGTCGTTGCTCCAATAGGGGATTCCCGCCCAGGCTAGATCGGCGTCCAGTCAGCAAGGAGAGTTATGTATGCGAATTTTGATCGTGAGGAAGGGAAGTGCGAGGGAAGTAACTCAAACTGTATGGAGCACTGGTTCAGGAACCCTCGGCAACCGTTGGGGTCCCCAGCATACCGGTTGGGCGTAGGTAATCTTGGCTCAGTGGTATGTGTCGTGAGTGCGGGAATGGTTGCAAGTGGCGCGGCGTTGATTGTAGATACGGTCAGGCGTCTAACTTGCTCGGTAAGGGTATCTACGTCTTGTTTGAGTTGGGTGACTAGTTGTTCCTTAAGCGTGAATGATCCGGTAAGTTGCCGGAAGCATTCCTCATGTGTGTCTAGGCGTCGGGCCACCTCAGCGGCGTCCATGTTTGTTGGGCTGAGCATATTGTCACGCTGCGCTCACCACAAACAGGACGGAAGACCGCGGGGCTGAGGTGGGGATAGAAAGGCACCGACCCACAACCACGCAGTCCTGTCCGGAATGCGTAGTCCAAGTCGTACCGCGTCGTAGGGTTGGAGAGGTCAGGGTAGTCAGGGTACTTGCCGTGATCCGGGATTGGAGAGTAGAGGATAGTAGATTTCCGTAGCCAAGGTCCAGGGTAATAGAAGGTAGAATGGTCGAGAGCAAAGCCGGGTTCAAAGTGCTGGAGAAGGTAGGAGTCCAAAGAAACAGCCAGGTTCAAGTAATCAGGAAACAGACAGGTCAGGCCAAGCAAAGTTCAAGCAACACAAAAAAGCAGGGGTGAGCACAATGCATAAACAGGAGTTTATGCTCAGCAAGGAATGCCAGACAGGAGCAGGTATATATGCAGGGATGATCCAATTACATTGCAGGGGTGTGATCCTGTCCTCCAATGGTGTCCGAGCAGCAGTAATTAGAAACAGCCTGCAGGTCATGCTTTCCTGGTGATTGCCTTGGTTGCCGAGCAACCCGCGCGCGTGCGCGATGCGCGTCGCGGAGCGCTGACGTCACGCGGGTGGACGGCCGAGTTCCCTCCCAGTGGGAGGTGCTGGCAGCTTCTCACTGAGCGTGCGTGTACTGCCCTAGCCGTGCGTGTGCGCATAGGAACGCCGTGTGACGCGTCAGCGGGGCGGTCCGTGACCGGAGTAGCTGCGGATGTGACAATCGCAAAGAACTTATGCGACAGGGGCCAATATGCCACCCGAACGCCAAACAATGGGCCTTGACTGCATGGTGATTGAGCGGGAAACATTGAGGTTGAAAGGTTGTTCAGACAAAACAATTCAGACCCTATTACTGGCAAGAAAAGGATCCATATCAAAAGTGTACCATAGAATTTGGCTTTGTTTCCGGGATTGGTGCACAAAAGAAACACAACATTTCTTCTCACCAAGAATTGTGTCAATAGTGGATTCCTTGCAAAAGGGATTTAAGAAAGGTCTCAGCCTCAGCTCTAGAAAGTACAGGTGTGTGCACTATCAGCCTTATTGGGAGAGAAATTTGGCAATGGAAAGATTAATCATCCGGTTTTTACAGGCAGTTAAAAGACTAAGACCTCAAATTAAAAACATGGTACCAACATGGGACCTGTCTCTAGTATTGGATGTATTAACAGCACCTCCTTTCGAACCTATACAAGAGATAGGTTTGAGATGGTTATCGTGGAAGATGGCGTTCTTGATTGCAATCACCTCAGCAAGGAGAGTGGGAGAACTACAGGCACTATCAGCTAAGCCAGTGCATCAATTCCTGCCAAAGGTCGTATCACAGTTCCATATGAATCAGGAAATCGTGATCCCATCACTCTGTCCAGATCCAAAGAACAAGAAAGAGGAGAGATTACACAAACTAGATGTTGTGAGAAAATCCCCCCATGGGGGGACACCTGGACACCTGTGACTCAATCATTGGGCTACACAGGTGTATCTGTTTTGCACACACTATTTAAGGAGGTCTGATATGCTGACGGGTCACTCTTTGACAAAGGCCTCCACAGGCTGAAACGCGTCAGAGGACCCGTTAGCACGCTGTTGCAATAAAGTCTTTTTTCACCTAGCCCCATCAGCCTTTTTGTTCATTCCCTGCTGTGCTGCAGCATCACCTCCCCATGGGGGGATTTTCCTACTTTGCTGCTTGCTGCTAGCACGCCGGGTTGCTGTTTGTTGCTGTACCTCACTGTCCCACGCTGTATCCTGTCGATCCGGAGTGACGTCACAGCCGCCGGTCACGCGACCACCCGCTGCGACGGAGCAGTTGCAGGAGGGTTGGCGGCAAGAAGAATTCATCTCATCGCAGAAGCCACAGCTCTACAAGCTGATTTGCAGCATGCTCAGGACAGAGTGACTGCATTTCTCACCAGAGATCTGACGGATTTACAAGCCGGACGGACTATCCAGCCACATACTGCCCACTACCTTGAAACAGTGAGTCTTTTAATCTCAGTATCACTAGAGCTCGTGTGGAGCCAACTGCTGGGAAAGACAAAATTTTCAGTACTAAATGTCTACATGCATGTCTATGTGGAGTGGGTAATTACTACCAATTGACTGTTTGAAGCATATACAACAGCACCCGCTAGTATCCTTCTGAGCACCTGAGGGGTTTAAACATTGTTTTTACCTGTGTACATAGATGTTGTGAGATGTCTAAAGGTATACATGGAAAGGATGTGAGAAAGTCGGACAGACCATCATACCAGAGGGACCGAAGAAAGGTCAAGCATCATCTAAGACAACAATTTCCCAATGGATAGTGGCATGTATTAAAAAAGCTTATGAGACCAAAGGACAAGATAAACCTTTGAATATTAAAGCTCATTCTACAAGGGCCATGTCTACTGCACCGACACACTTTATTCGAGCAAATACCCAGTATGTACCTGGCAGATACCTGGAATGCGCCGCTCCTCACCTGTGACAAGCCCCGTTGCGTTTGCCTTCCCAGCCTGGGTTCATGCCTGGCTGACGGGCGGCTGATCTGTTAAATTATAATGATTAGGATTTAATAGGCTGCAATGCTTCGCGTGTCTACCATATGGCATAAATTCATGAATTGTAATGCAGTGTATATATATATATATATACTGTGCAGTATTGCAGCCAGCGGGAATAAAATGCTTCAATCCCTGCCTGGAAAATACCTCAATGCACTCGGGCAGAAAACAGTCACAAACCTCAATACACCCGGGTATACCCGAATTCGAGGGACTAGCCGAGCTCGAATAAAGTGTGTCGCCAGTGTACTACAGACTGGACATACAATCCTCAGCTAACGCAAGCTTTGGGCGTAGAGTTCTACAATCTGTGGTGAAATAAAGTTTATACAGTGGCGACCAACTTTATTCTAACTCGGCTAGCTCCGCGAATTTCAGAATATCCCGGTGATGTGCGGTTTTGTGTCGTTTTCACCCGGGGTGTATTGCGTTATTTTCGCGGCTGTGATATAAGCATTTTATTTCCGCTGTCTGCAATACTGCAATGCTGTGTAAAAACTCATGGGGGCGTTTGCGAGCTGCTGTCTTTGAAGCCGTCCCCTATAACCCCTAACATACAGTACTGTATATGCACATCAATGATACTATAGGCCGGCGGGGGCGAGATGTGTTTGCAGCAGAGAGAGATCCGCTGCTCTCTCTGCACAAACATCGGCACATTAAAAAAATTATTTATAATAAATTTTATTCTAGTGTAGATGTGCAGGGGGTCTCCTGGAGCTGAACGCATTGGTTTCAGGTCCGGGGACCCCCTGCTTCCGAGATACAGGCCCTTTCTGAGGTGCAGGTATCCCTCTGCATTTTCAAGGTCCCGATCACATGACCGCGGCATGTAAACAAGCAGAGGGATAACGGCACCACCTAAAGGGCCTGTATCACGGGGAGCAGGGGGTCCGGACCTAAAACCAACAGCGGTTCAGCTCCGGAGACCCTCTGCACATCTACAGTATAAATAAAACACACACATCAATAAAGAAACGTTCCTTACCTTGCGGCTATGTGCTATGGTAACGAGAGAGCAGCATGAATGTATTTTAATATATTGTACAGTGAGCAGGGGGTTCCCTGGGCCAGAAATCAAAGCTCAAGGGACCCCTGTCCTGCACAATATTATTAAAAATACAGAAATGCTGCCCACCATTTGACATTTGCCCCCAATAAACATTGCAAAACAACAACAGTACATGCCTCGGTGTATTAAAATACATAAACAATAATAAATACATTAAATACATATTTTTAATGTGTCTGTTAAACCTCCCTGCCTTGATAAACCTTTGAATATTGAATATTAAAGCTCGTTCTACAAGGGCCATGTCTACTGCACCGACACACTTTATTCGAGCAAATACCCAGTATGTACCTGGCAGATACCTGGAAGCGCCGCTCCTACTCTGACAAGCCCCGTTGCGTTTTGCCTTCCCAGCCTGGGCTCATGCCTGGCTGCGGGGGGCTGATCTGTAAATGATAATGATTAGGATTTAAAGGCTGCAAGCTTCGAGTGTTTACCAGATGGCATAAATTCATGAATTGTATGCAGTTATTAATATATATATATATATATATATATATAATATATATATATATTATATATATATCTACTGTGCAGTATTGCAGCAGCGGGAATAAAATGCTTCAATCCCTGCCTGGAAAATAACCCCATGCACTCGGGCAGAAAACAGTCACAAACCTCAATACACCCGGGATACCCGAATTCGTGGGATAGCCGAGCTCGAATAAAGTGTGTGCGCCCAGTGTATATTATACCATATCTGGATATAGTTATTTTGCACATTATGTGTACTGTAGGTGTTGGGGGGGATGAGGTGTGTATGTATTGAATGTATAGGCCAGGTTTATTTTTTTTTACATTCAGGGTTTGTTCCAGGTTTCTGCGTGGGACCTCTGGAGACCACCTGCAGTGATCTCACGGGTATCAGGCTGGTGGTTCCAGTGGTGACACATGCGGGGATGAAGCGGTGGACATCTTGGGGGCACCGCCGACCCTAGGTGCGGGGATGATGATGGGTGGGGTCCCACTTCTGTGGGGCACCGCGGACCATAGTGAGCACTCGTGGAGTTTCCCCAGACCCCGTGGGAACAAACCCGAGGGCCCATAGACACCTGTGGGTCGGACCCGGGCCCCCAGACACCGCGGGCCTACGTGGGGGACCCAATTGTGGCCCACGGTGACCCAGGAGCCCACCTGGGGGCATGGTGCTGCGGCGACCCACCAGCAGGCCTCATGAACCTGTTTGAAAGGGTGCTGGGTACCCTTAGGTCTGTCAGGTGCCCGCCAACCACAGGGGACTCGCGTGGGGTGTGTTATGAACCCTGTTTGTAAAAGGAGAAATATCTTGTATTTATGGGGGGCACAGGGGGTGGGTAATGTATTTATTAAATAAATGATGTTTATTGTTGGTCACTGTATTGTTTTTATTGTGGGTACGGGGTGGGGGGGGGGGTTCCCCAACGGTATGTGGGTGGCCTCCCTTGTAGGGTAGGGGTGAGGGTGGTTAGGCCTACGGAGGTGGGGGGTTAGTGTGGGAGGGTATGTAGGACGCCCGTCCGAGTGGGGGTGAGGGGGGTTAACCCTTAATGACTGAGGCGTCCGAATAACACGCTATGGTGAGTTCAAGGGGTTAGGGGACATTCTTTGGATGTTTTAATTTTGGTCTCTGTTTTGCAGCAGTGGAGGGGCCATGGGCAGGTGGGGTAGTGGGTCGTGGGTGTGGGGTGTTTAGGCCTCACGGGGTGGGCCATTGGCATGAGGCACTGCATTCTATTTACCCGGGATCTCATACCCACATTACAACACATGCAACTCACCAGAAAACACGGCCCCAGGGAGATATAACAGACCCATTAGGGGAGGGGGGGCTTTATACAGATACAGTCACGGCAGGGAAGTTAACAGACAAATTAGGGGGAGGGGGCTTACTTAAACTTTCCTGCCTTGACTGTAAATCTGTGTAACCGACACATTAGGGGGGGGGGCCTTACATAGATTAACGTTCACAGGCAGGGAGGTTTAACAGACACATTAAACAAGTAATTTAATGTATTTATGTTGTTTATGTATTTTACATACAAGGGGGTGTACTGTATGTTGTTTATTGCAATGTTTATTGGGGGCAAAGTCCCCAATAAAAACATGCATTCTGCCACCCTTCATTGCTAGCTGATGACCGCTTTATGTAATGAGCAGCATTCGTATTTTAATATATTGTGCAGGAGCAGGGGTCCTTGAGCTCTGATCTGGCTCAGGGAAACCCCCTGCTCATGTACAAATATTATTTAAAAATACATTCATGCTGCTTCGTTACCATAGCACATAGCCGCAAAGGTAAGGAACGTTCTTATGAGTGTGTGTGTTTTTTATTTATACTGTAGATGTGACAGAGAGTCTCCCGGAGCTGAACCGCTGTGGTTTAGGTCCGGGGACCCCCTGACTCCTGAGATACAGGCCAGTTTAGGGGGGTGCCGGTTATCCTCTGCTTGGTTTTACATGCCGCGGGTCACGTGATCGAGACCTGAAATGCAGAGGGATACGGCACCTCATAAAGGGGCCTGTATCTGGGGAAGCAGGGGGTCTGGTCCTGAAACCTGCGGTTCAGCTCCGGAGACACACTGAACATCTACACTATGAATAAAAAGTATTTTAAATTTATTTATTTATATTCATGAATTAATTTAGATTTATTTATTTATTTTTGGGCGGTGCGTGTGTGATTTTTTTATTGTGGGGTAGCGGGGTGGGTGAAGGGGGTATTAGCCCCAACGGTGGTTGTTTGGGATGGGGGTTAGGGGTAGGTGGGGGTACGTTTTCTTTAGTTCGGTAGCGGAGGGGACCCCCTTCAGGACAGTAGCGGTAAAACTGCACGTCGTGAAGGGGTTAAGTGCACCCGCAACCCCCCCGCAAGTCCTAACTCACCACAAGGGACAAATACCCCCTTCACCCACCACGACACACAATAAAGCGGGCCCGGGGGTTAACCCCTTCATTGCTTAGCGGCTATCAGCAGCTGTAATGAAGCAGCATTTCTGTATTTTAATATATGTGCAGGAGCGCGGGCGGTCCCTTGAGCTTGATTTGAGGCTAAAGGAACCCCTATGCCTACTGTACAATTTTAAAAATAAATTCATGCTGCTTCGTTACCATAGCATAGCCCGCAAAGGTAAGGAATATTTCTTTTATTATTGTGTGTGTTTATTCATACTGTAGATGTGCAGAGGTCTCGGAGTGAACCGCTGTGGTTAGGTCGCGGGACCCCTGCTACCGTGATAAGGCCCCTTTAGGGGCCGGTATCCTCTGCTTGGTTTAATGCCGCGGTCACGTGATCGCGGACTTTAAATGCGAGAGATACAGACCTCATCTAAAGGGGCCTATATCCTCGGGAAGCAGGGGGTCGACCGCTAAACCAATGCGGTTCAGCTCCGAGACCCCCTGACATCTACACTATGAATAAATGTATTTTAAAATATTTTTAATGGAGCGATGTTGCGCAGAGAGCAGCGGATCTCTCTCTGCTGCAAACTGAACACATCTCGCCCCCGCCGGTCCTATAGTATCATGGATATGTGCATATACAGTACTGTATGTGTACAGTATGTTAGGGGTTATAGGGGGTTGTTGTTTATTAGATATCTATATATATTATATATATAATATATATAATATATATTACTGCATTACATCATATTTAGAGCAATGGCGGACACGCGAAGCATTGCGCCTATTAAATCTGAACCATTATCAATTAAAACTGAACCCGCGCGTCAGCCGGGCAATGACCCGTGGCTGGGAAAGCCAAAGTGGCGCGGCATGATACGGCGGTGTGAACAGGTCGAATTCCAGGAACAAGCCAGGGACAAACGGTGGTGATTTGTTTAGAATAACGTCTGCCGCAGCTGTAGTGAATTAATAAAGGTCAATGATAACGGCATTGAACTGGTGGTTTATTCGTATGTATCCCTCCTAATTTGTCAGCTGCTGGGGGTATGTCACCAAAGGTGACATCCAGGGGATAGGAAAGAAGAAAATTTAAAACAAACTTCCGTAATTTCTTTTCCTGGAACCATGGCAGTGGGCACTTTGGTAGGGTGAAATCCCTCCTCAGTTAGGTGGACAGAGAAATTGATTTTGCAGGTAGGCATAAAGGCCCCCCTCTACCGCACCTTAGTCTAGGATTCTCCCATAGCTGAGAAAATATAATGCATAGGCATTAGACATACAAGGGGAGGGTAAACTATGTGCCCATGCCATGGTGCCAGGAAAAGAAAATTACGGTAAGTTGTTTTAAATCGTTCTTCTTTCTGCCAAAGTAAAGTCTGTTGGGTGCATGTTTGTAATCCTGAGTAGAATCCACAAAGTGTGAAGATGAATTGCCATAATACCCAAAGATGAGACTGAAAATTATGAACTCAAGCAGGAAAACCAAATTATTTTTCTGAAGTGGAGGGTTTGCACATAGCAAGAAAATGTTTTTGGTTTGTAAAGCAAATGCCTTTCTGAAGCAGGAATGGAAATGTTGGCAGCTATACCTACAAGCATTATGTGAAAGAAATAGTGCCAAATGGTTAAAGTGAAGAGTACACACTAAAGGGGGAAAAAAAAACCCTGGGAATTTAAAATGGACGCCCAGCTGAAGTCAAAATACAGGCCCTGCAAGAATGGTGAAGAAAATAGTTTCCGGGTTGGTAAAGAGCCCAGCCACACGGAGCAGACAGTGTCCCTTCCAGGCCTTATCAGACGATGAGGGATTGGCCCTACGTGGCCTGGAAAAGGGCAGCAGCCAGAGCACTATTTTTTGGCGAGGGCAAGGAATGCAGCAGCAAGCAATGCGCTGAGACCCAAGGAAGGTACAGAAGTTTTACTTAGCAACTGCACATCCGTATCACTTGAGGAGAAAGAATGACGTTGCACCAGTACTCTGAGTTTGTAAAACATCCAACGGAAGAAAAAGTCGTACTAGGATGCCTGTGAGAGCTGACGACCTCTAACAAGCCAGAAATATGCCCACCGGTAGGACTATCACAAGCTGGGGTTCTAGACAATACACTGGCAAAAGCTGCAATAGCGCCCCCTGAGGTCAGGAAGCAAAATACACCTGATATCCTCCGTTTTGGGGCAAATGAAAAGTATCTATCTGCAGAGCAGGAGGATTCAGGAGCCCTATTGGCTTATACGCGCAATGTTACTGTCCCAGAGGCTCATGGGATATGTAGTCCCTGCTTGGAGCCTCTTCCTATTAGCCGCCATTTGCACACTTGTCCTGCGAATGCGCAGCATCTCGAACATGTGCAATTGCCTCTAAGATGGAGATGCCCTGCAAAGGTAGCCGCCATCGCCATCGCAACCTTCCTGGCACCTCCGGAACCTGCTCCGTGCCTCAGTTCCCACCCACAGCCCTCCCCATCCTCTGTTGTCGGTCACAGCCGCAGTGACAGGTAAGGGAATGAAGGGGAACCTGGGAGGAACCAACGGGGTAAAGGGGTGCCCAGAGGGAGACCCTGCTATATACCTCTGCACACATCTCTCACACAAAGATACGCCCTTTCTTCTGTTGCTCGACTGCTAAAACTCTGACACAGACCCTCATTCTCTCCCATCTCAATTACTGTAACCTCCTGCTGTCTGGCCTTCCTGCCTCTCACCTGTCTCCCCTATAATCTATCCTAAATGCTGCTGCAAGAATCACACTACTCATTCCTAAATCTGTCTCAGCATCTCCCCTGCTGAAATCCCTCTCCTAGATTTATATCAAATCCTGTATCACACACAATTCTCCTCCTCACTGTTAAAGCTTTATACTCTTCTGCTTCTCCTTACATCTCAGCCCTAATTTCTTGCTATACACCATCCCAACTCTTGCGTTCTGCCCAAGGATGTCTTCTCTCTACCCCTTTCGTATCTAAAGCCCTCTCCTGCCTTAAATCTTTCTCACTGACAGCCCCACACCTCTGGAAGGCCCTTCCCCGCAGTATCCGACTAGCACCATCTCTATCCACCTTTAAGGAAGCATACGAGTAGCTCCATGGCTGATAATTTACAACTCATACATAAACCTTGGCCCCTTGCAGACACACTTACCAGAACGCCCACCTACTGTCTCTGTACGTTCTTCCTACCAACCAATTAGATTGTAAGCTCTTTGGAGCAGGGACTCCTTTTCCTAAATGTTACTTGTGTCTAAAGCACTTCTTCCCATTATGTTTTATTTGTATTATTTGTTATTTATATGATTGTCACGTGTATTAGTGCTGTGAAGCGCTATGTACACTAATGGCACTATGTAAATAAAGACATAGATACCTACCCTGTGTAAACACTTGGGTGACAAGGTTTTCTTACTGAGAAACATTTTATACACTGCACATGGAAAGGTTTCTCCCCTGTGTAAATGCTCTGGTGTCTGAGGACTGTCCTCCTATTACGGAACTGATTATGATGTAATCCACTTTTATAAATTGTTTGGTGTGTGTTGAAGTGCCTCTCAGGGCTGAAAAGTTTCCCAAATTCTGTACAATTAAAAAGTTGCTCCCTTGTGTAAATCTGCTGGTGTAACAAGAGGCCCCACTTCGTATAAAATGGTTTACCACACTCTGAACAAGCAATTTCCCCTGTGAGATTCATGTGGTGTGTGAGGTCATTCATCCAAGAAACGTTTTTCCTATACTCTGTCCATGTGAAAGGCCTCTCCCTGCATGAATTTGTTGGTATCTGAAGAGGTGACCCTTAACACTGAATTGTTTCCCACACTGAACAAGCAAATGGTTTCTCCCATGTAAATACTTGGGTGTGACAGGAGGTCACACTTTGTACTGAATTGTTTCCAACACCCTGAACTAGGGTTAGACAATTACAAAGAACTTCCCACCATAAGAGTATTAAGTAATTTATTGTGATAACAATATTCAGCAATATATTAACACCCAATAGAAAGCAAAAAAGCAAAAGTCATCAAAATGTTCAAGGTCATTTATTGTGAAACATATTTCTTATACAAATCCATGTCATTCTTAATACAGCTAAACCCCGTTATAACGCGCCTCGTTATACCGCGATTCGGTTATAACGCGGTTTTCCCGTGGCTCCCGTTTTTAAAAAAAAATATTTTTTTTGCATTTTTTTTTTTGCACACTGCACACACTGCACACACTGCACACACTGCACACACTGCACACACTGCACACACTCACTGCACACACACTGCTCATTGCTCACACTGCCACACTGCATACACACTGCTCATTGCTCACACTGACACACTGCACACACACTGCACACTGCACACACACTGCTCATTGCTCACACTGCACACACTGACACACTGCACACTGCACACACACTGCTCATTGGACACACTGCACACACACTGCACACTGCACACACACTGCTCATTGGACACACTGCACACACACTGCACACTGCACACACACTGCTCATTGCTCACACTGCACACACTGACACACTGCACACACACTGCTCATTGGACACACTGCACACACACTGCTCATTGGACACACTGCACACACACTGCACACTGCACACACACTGTACACTGCACACACACTCCTCATTGCTCACACTGCACACACACTCACACACACTTACAGACACTCACAGACACTCACACACACTTACGCACACGCACACACACTCACACACACTCCCACGCACACTTACGCACACTTACGCACACTTACACACTCACAGACACTCACAGACACTCACAGACACTCACAGACACTCACAGACACTCACACACACTTACACACACTTACATACACTTAGACACTCACAGACACTCACACACTTACACACACTTACACACACTTACACACACACTCAGACACTTACACACACTCACACCCACATACACACACCCATATACACACACACACTTTCTCTCCCATATATACATACACACACACACTCTCTCACTCTACACAGACGGGGGGTGGGGTCGGAGCAGAGGAAAGGCCGCGACCAGCACCACCACCCGCTCCCCCCCCTCCTCCCGCGCAGGCAGCGGGAGCGCCAGGGACAGCGGTGGGGAGAAGAAACCCCCCGCTACCACCTCCGTGCAGGCAGCGGGATCTGAGGTAAGCGGCGACCTGAGGGACATCCCCGCTCCCATCTCCTGCCTCGCGGCCTGTCCCGCGGTGACAGGGGGAAGCGGGGACAGGAGGGACATCCCCGCTCCCATCTCCTGCCCCGCGGCCTGTCACACGGTGACAGGGGGAAGCGGGGACAGGAGGGACATCCCCGCTCCCATCTCCTGCCCCGCGGCCTGTCACACGTTAGTAACGCGGTGGTCTCGGGGTGGACCCCGAGACCCGCGTTATAACGGGGTTTAGCTGTACAATGTAAAAAAGCAAATACTGTATATTTTAATTTTAAGAATAACAAAGGTTTCAATGAAAATGTTACACTAACTACACCCACACTAAAGCCCCCTTTCTTCACCATTTTATTTTTATTTATTTATAAAAATGTTTTACTAGGAAATAATACATAATACATGTATTTCCTGGGCACAGAGTTAAGATGACAAATAATACATGGTTACAAATACAGTTACATAAGTGAACAGGGTATAAATGATATGCAAGACATTGCATGCACAGTTAAAGATAATATATATTACAAGCGTATGTAACAGTTACAGACCAGATTAAAATGTGAGAGCCTTAGGCTAAGGCCCCGCTCCCTCAGTCAGCACGCCCGCACTGCAGACAGGCGGCGCGCTGACAGGCACAGACCGCGATATGCGGTCTGTAGGGAGCCGGGAGTGGTGCCGTCCAACCCCCCACCACCACCCCCACACACACACAACACATACATACACACTTTAACCCGCAGCTCCTTCCCTGCTCCCCGCCCAAGGTGCCTCCCATCTAGCTCCTTCCCTCCCCTCCTCCCCATTGGCTGACTCGCGTACCACGTGACGCATCAGCGCTGAAAATCACTAGGATCTTGCAGCATCGGCCGGCTGACGCGTCACAGTACGTAGTCAGCCCTGCCAGAAGGAGGCAGCGGGGGCAAGGACCATTAGGGTTAGACCATTAGAGGCACGGGTGGATGAGAGCCGAGAGAAATACAGGGGAGGAGAGAAAGGGGTTGAGTCATGGTGGAAGGGAAGGGGTAAGAGGCATGGCAGAGGGGAAGTGGTTAATATGGAGGGGTGAGATTACCAGCAGGAGGATTCCTTATAGCTGCAGCATGTGAAAGTCGAGGAGCACCCAGACTCGATCCCACTCCACTGTCTCTAACAGACCCACACTCAGTCCTCTCTCTGACACTGTCCCCACCCACACCCCCACGCCTCTCTGCCAGACGCACCCCCACTCTGCAGCTGATGATAGGAATGCCATGGTAAGAAGTAAGGCAAGTATTGCGTTACCCTCCATTTTTATTACTGCAGTATTACTATGCTACTGGTATATTGCCGAACCCTACTTTGAACAATCACATATTTTATCTCATGTATGAAGCCTTATGTCCTCATGTGTGTAATGAGGCTGATCCTCTGTGAAAAGCTTTCCCCACACTATGTACATGGAAATGGTTTCTCCCGTGTATGAATCCTGTGGTGGGTGAGGAGGTGGCTCATTTGAGAAAAGCTTTTCCCACACTCCACATGTGAATCATTTCTCTCTTGTATGAGTCCTCTGGTGTCTGAGGAGACCCTGCACAATTGTGAATTGTTTCCCACACTTTGTACATGTGAATGGTTTCTCCCCTGTATGAATCCGCTCATGGTTGCGGAGGTCTGCCTTTGTAGAAAAGCTTTTACTACACTCTGTACATGTGAATGGTTTCTCTCCAGTATGAGTAATCTGGTGTCTGAGGAGGTGGCTCTTAGTAGTGAATTGTTTCCCACACTCTGTACATGTGAATGGTTTCTCCCCTGTATGAATCCGCTCATGTTTGTGGAGGTCTGCCTTTCGAGAAAAGCTTTTACTACACTCTGTACATGTGAATGGTTTCTCCCCTGTATGAATCACCTGGTGTATGAGGAGGTGGCTCTTAGTACTGAATTGTTTCCCACACTCTGAACATGTGAATGGTTTCTCCCCTGTATGAGTCATCTGGTGTCTGAGGAGGTTGCTCTTTTTACTAAATGGTATCCCACACTCTGTACATGTGAATGGTTTCTCCCCTGTATGAATGCGCTCATGTCCGAGGAGCTCTGTCTTCCAAGAAAAGCTTTTACAACACTCTGTACATGTGAATGGTTTCTTCCCTGTATGAGTCATCTGGTGTCTGAGGAGGCTTCTCTTAGTACTGAATGGTATCCCACACTCTGTACATGTGAATCGTTTTTCTCCTGTATGAATCATCCGGTGTATGAGGAGACTGCTCTTAACTGCAAATTGTTTCCCACATTCTGTACATGTGAATGGTTTCTCCCCTGTATGAGTCATCTGGTGTCTGAGGAGACGGCTCTTAACTGTGAATTGTTTCCCACACTCTGTACATGTGAATGGTTTCTCCCCTGTATGAATCTGCTCATGGATGAGGAGGTCTGTCTTCCAAGAAAAGCTTTTACTACACTCTGTACATGTGAATGGTTTCTCCTCTGTATGAGCCATCTGGTGATTGCGGAGGGTCCTCTTGGTACTGAACGGTTTCCCACGCACTGTACAAGTACAAGGAGTCACTGATGTCTGAATCATCTGGTGTGGAAGAAGTTTCCCCTGCAGTGAGAAACTGCTCCCACCATCTATACATGTAAAGGTTTGCTCCCTAGTGGGTACACAAAGGTGTGTGAGCAGGTCCCTGTCCAGTGAGAAGCTTTTGCCACACTGACAACAGAGAAAAGGCTGAGCACCGCGGCATCTTCTTAAATCTGTCGCATACCTTTTGCTGGACCCATATTTAGAGTCCGTCTCCGCTGTGTGCTGTACAAGGTCTGTAAATTCACCATCATGTGGCACTGGTTCCTTGTATGTGTCCAAAATGTGGCAGGAATCATTGTTTTGTGGCACTTCTGGGCTGCGAGGAGTCAGACAGATTCTGGATGTATCAGAGCTCAAGTTCTGTTCCTCATTCAGGCCGTTCTCTAACAGAAGTAAACAAAAAAGACAGAACAAATGTTTTTTCAATCTGTAAATCAAATTACTGAAAGCAAATTACAAATCCAAAACACTGAAAAATTTACTCCACCAATACTAAATTAACAAAATATTCTCTTCACCCAGGGATTTAAAATTGTGGCACATGACACCCAGTGGCCCCTAATGACTTTCGTGGTGGTTCCCGAAGATATGAAATTTATTTGTAGCAGCTCTCAGTGAAATCATTGATACATATAGAACTTATATATATTACTGTATGCGTTATTTAAGGATATTACATTACTACATTATGCACAAACTGGGGAGAGCAAGATTGTTTATGATGGTGAAATGTATTCATTATTTAAGGGTACATGTACATCCTCCAAATAATTAACACTGAAAATGTCCATGAGAAGTAAAGTTAAGGAACTCCTGGTCTATCACATTAGTGCGTTAATAATATCAACTAAACCAGACAGCAACCTATAGTGTAAAGATACTGTAGATGCCCATGTATGTATGTCTTTATTTATATAAGGCCCGCAGTGTACTCAGTGCTTTACAGCAGAAACAATACAGTACAGGGAATTATAATACAATAAGTGCAACAAACACAATCAGACAATAGGAATGGAAATCCCTGCCCTGGAGAGCTTACAATCTAAGGGATGCAGTGACTACACTGCCCATGTAATCTTCTGCCATAAGACCCACATAAACTAAACTGCTCCATTTTGTGTCATATTTTGGCAGTCACAAATACTATTCATATCATTTCCCAAGCACGGGGCCTTGGTGTAATATTTGAGTCCTCTCTTTCCTTCTCCTCTCACATTCAAAATAAAGAAAAAAGGCGCACTGCAGAAACGAAGAACTGGAGGCAAAAGTAGAAAAAATAAAAGATTTATTGAGACACAGCCCAAGTTACAAGAGAAACCTCCAACGCGTTTCTCGCATGGGCGCTTTATCACAGAGTGGTTTCCTGAGTCTAGAGAGTGTCACATTATGGGCACTCCCTGCCGGAAACACTGCCTACCTGTATCCCAGGTAAAAAAGTCCCGTGTGAACAAAACAGTCCGGGGAAAATGTAACCACGGAAAGAAGGCAGTATAACTGTGGGGGAGAAATCCAGCAAAAGGACACAATAGAGAATACAATAACAATAAACTTAAATAGACTCATAAGGACAATACAAATGAAATGAAAAATAATCAAATTTAAAAGTGGATAGGATGTGGAGGGAATAAAATTATCTTAGATTAAATTAACTGTAACACCAAATAATATAATCACGTGATAATATACATATAATAAATGTAAACTCAACTACCAAGGAAAAGAACATTTTGTATCTTGATAAGGGGAATATACATAATGAATAAGATGTAAATAAATAAACCACACTGAGAAAATTGCATACAGCATACACAGGGAAAAGTGTGACAAGTATTGACGCAATAGCACCTCCAGAGGTCAGGGTGAAAAATACACTTAAAAATGCAAAAATGAAGTAAAAAATGTGTTTAATGTGTAATGTGTCTATCCAGTCGGTGAAGACGCCCCCATCATGACCTTCACTGTCCTGAAGAATTGCCTGGATTCTTAGGACGCTGTCCCCATCTATCAGTTAAGCTATGTCTAAAGACTGTGGCTATTATTGCGTATCTAATGACCCTAAATGAGAGGGTATTGTTTAAGCTGGGGAACCAGATTAGTTAGGGAAGGGTCCCTTGAATTTGTTTTCCCAAATGCATTTTATCGTATCTATTGATGGTCAGACGCCCATAACTCTGCATTTCCACCCTTTATACGTGTCTGAGAGCCATATTGCAGTTCTAACTCTTCTGCATGTGGCTTGTTCCAGAATACCCAGCAGGCCTGGGGACTTCCTATGAGAGGCAATTAACCATGAATACTCGCTAAATGTGACCATGCGCCTTGTAACAAGGTAACATCCCTTTGTGCAGACAAAGGGGAAAAGGTACTCACCAGAGACAGGAAATGCATCTATTTCACTCTTTATTGGGGTCAGATGTTCCTCAGCGTTCGGTTTTTCTTTCTCCGACTTAATCTCTAAACTCCCCAGCACAATCACTGGGAAACCTGGCAGTAAGAAAAGGAAAATCCATCATGTAAAGCTGGGAGTGGGGGCTCTTCTTGTGACATCAGTATACAGAAAGACTCTATACTGATTCCTATGGGGGAGGTGTGAAGTGATTGATTTTACTTTGTTATTAACCCTTTGAGTGCAAATAAGTTTTTATAACCCCGAGTGCTGAAAACATTTTGAGCTACCAATGTTCAAACCTCAATAACAATAATATTCCCAATATAACCTTAGACAAATGATTTTTTTCATTAGAACAGGTATCTTATTATTCTATGCACGCTTTAATATTATTTCCCAAAATATTGCAGACATTTCAGTCAATTTTAAACATACTGAATAAAGACAAGTGAGGATGTAAGGGTACTTACCACAAACCGGAAATGCATCTATTTCTTCCTTTATTGGGGTCACATGTTCCTCAGTGTCTGTCGCTGCTTTCTCTGTCTTAATCTCTAAACTCTCCGGTACAACCACTGGGAAACCTGGCAATAAGAAAAGAGAAATCCATCATGTAAAGCTGGGAGTGGGGGCGCTTCTAGTGATTTCACCTCCTCTGATATTGGTATAATATAATACCTCTTGTAAAGAAATGTATTACTAGCCCTTCTGGCAGAAAATAAGGTGAAGATATATTATCTTCTTACCTGTTGGTGGTTCTATAAGAAAACAGGATTAGTTTGGGTGTTTGACTCGCATAACTGCAAAATAAATAACCAGATATTCCCCCCTTGCAGATTCCAAAGACACCAAAATATCTTCTCAACTCACTAAACAAGCGTGGATCCATGCTGGCAGTGGGCAGTGCTGCTCTGGAGGTGCTGGCAGTGGGCAGCGCTGCTCTGGAGGTGCTGGCAGTGGGCAGTGCTGCTCTGGAGGTGCTGGCAGTGGGCAGTGCTGCTCTGGAGGTGCTGGCAGTGGACAGCGCTGATCTGAAGGTGCTGACAGTGGGCAGCACTGCTCTGGATGTGCTGACAGTGGGCAGCACTGCTCTGGGACGTGCTGGCAGTGGGCAGTGGTCCTCTGGGAGGTGCTGGCAGTGGGCAGTGGTGCACTGGGAGGTGCTGGCAGTGGGCAGTGGTGCACTGGGAGGTGCTGGCAGTGGGCAGTGGTCCTCTGGAGGTGCTGGCAGTGGTCCTCTGGAGGTGCTGGCAGTGGGCAGTGGTCATCTGGAGGTGCTGGCAGTGGTCCTCTGGAGGTGCTGGCAGTGGGCAGCACTGCTCTGGAGGTGCTGGCAGTGGGCAGTGGTCCTCTGGAGGTGTTGGCAGTGGTCAGTGGTGCTCTAGAGGTGCTGGCAGTGGTCAGTGGTGCTCTGGAGGTGCTGGCAGTGGGCAGTGCTGCTCTGGAGGGGATGGCAGGGGCAGTGATGTATGGGAGGTGCTGGACAGTGTGGCAGTGTGCCAGGGAGGTGCTGGCAGGGGCAGGGCGGCTATGGATTCGTGCTGGCAGGGGGAAGTGCTGGCATCCAGAAAGAAAAGAAAAAAAGGGAAAAAAGATACTTTACCGTCTTTCCCTCCTTCCCTCTCCTCTCTTGTGGGGAAGTGGTGCTGGCAGTGGGCAGTGCAGCTCTGGAGGTGCTGACCGGAGGTTACTTAATCTATATGTGTTGGGTTTTAGAATGTGCCTGTATATAAAACAGAATTGGAATGATTAGTTTTTTGAACACATATACCGCATTTAGTATCAGCTCTTTCAAACCTAAATTATTAACCCCAAAGGAGTTGGAGAAGACAGGGGCACCAAAAAACCCATATGGTCCATTCGCAAACAGGCACTTAATTTCAAACACTGCAAAACTTTAATGGCTCAGGATTGTGTCACAACATAACCATCCAGAAAAGTATAAAGAGAGTCGGAGATTAGCAGCCAAAAGACCAGTAAAGTCCTCATAGTGTAACATAGTAACATACTGTAATGTTCCATAGTATGAATAAAAAGCAGATACAGTACATGAGTGAGACTTTGATAAATGCTCCCGATACTCTCTCAGGTCCAGCAGTTCTGCTCCATACTGACACAGTCTCACTTTCCTATTTCATACGGTGAGAAGTGGGTAATGCAGAGGAACCAGTGCAGTAACTTCCCTCACCTTACCCCACCATAATAAATAGGGGGGTTTGATCCCTCACATCCTCATTAATTTGTTCCTCAATCACCTCCAGTTTCTCATATTCAGCACGTTTGTACCTTGCAGGACATGCTTATGTAGCCCTCTTTCCTACGCTCTAGAGTGACTACGGGTACTGCACACACCGGTTGGCTCAAGGAGATCTGGGCCTCCGCTAACTGGGAGCCTGGGGTAAGAGTTATCTTATTGGCAGCGCCTCCACTTACCCAGGATCCCCATTGCATAAGAATCCCCTGGGTAAGAACAATAGCAGCACACATCAGGTTATAACGGTTTACTGTAAGTACGAATAGAACCTTATCATATAGGTATAGCAATAATACATATAACACACATCAACTAACTTATACTATGACACTAGTGGCTCGGCCACTGTCATAAGGAGTAATGTCTCTGTCCCGTCACCGCGTGCCCCACACCATGTCCATGTACTGTAATGTATATAGGCTTAGTCCTTTGGCCACTCCACTTAGTGTCCCCAAAGAGTGTTCCCTAAGGCAGGATTAGCGCCTGTTGACCGGTGTTGGTGCACTGTAGTAAATACCTTCCGGTCACTGCGGTGACCGGTAACAACTTCAAAAAGGATCCGCCGATCCAGCGCAGTCTCCCCGAGTTCACGATGCACAGGAGCCTGGTCCCAGACGACTAGCACCAACCTCAGCTCCGCACACTTTGTCCCTATCTGCTATACAGTAAGGGCTGATGTAGCTATCACTACAGGGCGTCCCTGCAGCACCACAATCTACGGTGGCTCAGGGAATATCCTGGGGCCTACGGGGAAGATCTAACCTATGCAGGTGGGTCACGGACCTCTTCCCTTGCTCCTCCGGCTAGCGAGGTCTCTCCCCCACGCTTCCCTTTCCTGACTCCTGCGAATCCGGCCCTCCTATTCGCTCCCTGGCGTCAGGTGACTGCGCTAAGGCTCCTGGGAGTTGTAGTTACTGGCTGAGCCTCTTACTTATTGGCCAGCCGATCGCGCGCTTGCCCTGCGCATGCGGGACCTCTCGCCGCTCTAACAGTGCCCCTAACTATTGCACAACATGGTGGCGCCCTATGCTGTCGGGCCGCCGCGGAACCTCCCAAACACTCTTTGAAGACACGCTGCAGCGAAGGGAAGCAAACTAGACATCCCTACACTTATATAAAGGAGTGCCTGGGAAACACTGACATTTTACTCACTGATTATTTATTTTCCCCTGGTCTCTCAATGTCAGCACATGACATGAGGGAATAGGCTCTGCCCATCTGAAGGTAGGACACAGACTTCTGACCTGCTCACACCCTTACAAGCCCGTCCTATTATGACGGGATCACTGCTTCCCGACCCAGATAATTTCCGGGAATAGTTATATTCTGATACTGAATCAAAAGCGCTATTCTGTGTTATATCTGTGGAACGTATCTACACGTATAATACAAGTATTGTAAACACAATAAGACAGTCTGTCTGTGAGTGGGATTATTGGCTTTGCATCTCATCCCAGGTTATGTTTAAAAGCTGTGTTTAAAGCAGCAAGCATTGGCTTAAGGGGTTTCCATGTAATAATGGAGTTGACAAAAGGTGGCACTGTGTGCTCATTTGCATGTCATTTCCCAGAATTCCTTGCTGCAATATATATTTATTTTTATTTTTTTCTAAGCAGGGTTATGTGAAATAATTATATAAACTTACGCAAGATGGAATTCATAATGAATTAGTATGTATCTTCTGTGCTAGGGGGGAGAATGCTAAAAAGGTTGGAGGAGATTTTAAACTAGGATGGAGTGGGGAGGGGAATAAAACAGATTAATAAATTAAAGGAAATAGATGAGGATACAAGGGGGTATGGAGGTAGAAGGGGGGCGAGTGCGAGTTTGACAGGCAGTGAGACACCAATAATAAATACAGATAATACTAGAAACTTCTAAAGACTAAACCAAGTGGGCGCAGAAAGGAAGGAGCAGATAAGATAATAGTACAGGCTGAAAAAAAACTGAAATGCATGCTTGCTAATGCAAGAAGCCTGACAGATAAAATGGGGGCGCTTGAATTAATAGCTGCAAGGGAGCAGTATGATATCATAGGCATTACTGAAACAGGATATCATAGGTGGGATGAAACTCATGACTGGATAGTTAATTTAGAGAGATATTCTCTTTTTTCGAACAAATAGAAGGGGAGGTGGAGTATGCAAATATGTTAAACCGGATCTTAAACCTATTATAAGGGATGATGTTTATGAAGGGAATGATGAAAATGTAGAGACTTTGTGGATAGAAATTAGCAGTGGAGGTAAAAGTATTAAGAAAATGTTTGTGGGAATATGCTATAAACCACCAAATATCTGTGAGATTGAGGAAGCTAAAATACTTTTGCAAATGGAGAAGGCGTCAAAACTGGGTCATGTTGCATAATGGGGGATTTTAATTATCCAGACATAGACTGGGGCAATGAGATTAGCGTTACAACAAAAGGAAACAGGTTTTTGAGGGTGCTTAAAGACAATAATACGACCCAAATTATTGAGGAACCAAACAGGAGAGGGGCAGTACTGGATTTGGTCATATCAAACAATGTAGAAGTAATAACAAATATTCAAGCCCTGGAATATTTGGGTAACAGTGATCATACCATGGTCTCATTTGAAATAAATTATCAAAAAATAGATTTCTTGGGTTCAACAAAGACCTTAAACTTTAGAAAGGCAGATTTTAATCAACTGAGGTCTATTCTACAAGTGGGATAGTCTAATCTATCACTGGGATGATGTTTTTGCAGGGAAAAATGTAGAAGATAAATGGGCAGTCTTTAAAACATTGTTAGAAAAGCACACGTATCAGTGTAAACCCTTGGGTAATTAGTATTAAAGAAATAAGTCAAAACCAATGTGGCTAAATAAATAGGTAGGGGAGGAAATGGACAAGAAGAGGAAGGTGTTTAGATTCTTTAAGTCAGAAGGGACGGAGACATCGTATCAGAATTATAAGGAATGTAACAAAAATTGCAAAAGGACAATCAAATTAGCAAAAATGGATAATGAAAAAAGGATTGCAATAGCAAGTAAGGTCAACCCTAAAATGTTCTTTAAGTACCTTAATAACAAAAAAAATGAGAAAAGAAAATCTAGGACCCTTTCAGTGTGAGATGGGTAGGCAGATTATTGGAGATAAGAAAAAAGCTGAGGTATTAAACAAATTCGTTGCCTCGGTGTTTACCAGGGAAGAATCAAGTTCAATAGTAGTGCCGCAGGAGGAAGCCACAACCTCCATATTAAATGAACAATTTGTTAATTAAGGAAGAAGTTCATAAGCAACTTGAAAAAATTAAAGTAAATAAGGCACCTGGCCCCGATGGTATACATCCAAGAGATCTCAAGGAGTTAAACTCAGTCATAGCCAAACCATTATATTTAATATTCAAGGACTCCATTTCCACAGGCTCAATACCACAAAATTGGCATAAAGCAGATGTGGTGCCTATATTTAAAAAGGGATCTAGATCACAACCAGGGAATTACAGACCTGTAAGCCTGACTTCAATAGTGGGGAAACTACTTGAAGGTTTATACGGGATAATATACAATAGGGGAAGTGGGGGAAGGGAATGATAACCTCTGCTCAACTGATAGTGATTACAGATAGGTGGGTAAGTACTGGTGCTGTGCTGAGAAATATACTGATAATACAACTAAGAAAAAGAACTCAGCTGATCGCACAGCTGAGTTCTTTTTTTTAGGTGTATTATTAATACGGGATAATATTCAGGAATACCTAATGGAAACAAAATTATTAGTAATAGTCAGCATGGATTTATGAAGGATAGATCTTGCCAAACTAATATTATTTGTTTCTTTGAGGAAGTAGGAATTTAGACCAGGGTAATGCAGTTGATGTGGTCTACTTAGATTTTGCAAAGGCTTTTGATACGGTTTCACACAAGAGGTTGGTGTACAAAATAAAGAAAATTGGACTCAGTAATAATATATGCACCTGGATTGAAAACTGGTTAAAGGACAGACAACAGAGGGTTGTCATAAATTGAACTTTTTCAGGTTGGGCTAAAGTCATGAGTGGAGTACCTTAGGGATCCGTACTGGGACCCCTGCTTTTTAAACTTGTTTCTTAATGACCTCGAGGTTGGCATCGAGAGCAAAGTCTCCATCTTTGCTGATACTAAATTGTGTAAGGCAATAGAATCAGAGCAGGATGTAATTTCTCTTCAGAAGGACTTGGAGACTGGAAACGTGGGCAGGTAAATGGCAGATGAGGTTTAATACAGATAAATGTAAGGTTATGCATTTGGTATGCAAGAATAAAAAGGTGAATTACAAATTAAATGGGGATAAATTGGGGGAATCCTTGATGAGGTCTCTGCCATGCTTTCCAAGCATGCCCCTGGTCAGATCTGACTATTTACAATCTCCCCCAGACTTAGGGCCTCATGCAGAGAGCAGCGCTAGATTAAATTGGAGAGTTCAAAAAAATTTAGCTTTATTGGAGAGTTTTTTTCTCCATATGCAGAAAGGGCATAAAACTGCCTTTCTGCATATGGAGAGTTTCAACCAGCGCTATGAGCGCTGTTGAAACTGTTGGGAAAAAAA
>WSYH01005279.1:0-45767 GCA_036426205.1 Ascaphus truei | reverse complement strand
TTTTTAGATGGGAAAGGTATACAGGGATATACCAAATAAGTATACATGGGAAGGATGTTGATCCAGGGATTAATCCGATTGCCAATTCTTGGAGTCAGGAAGGAATAATTTTTCCCCTTAATGGGGTTTTTTGTTTGCCTTCCTCTGGATCAATAAGTAAGTATAGATATAGAATAAAGTATCTGTTGTCTAAATTTAGCATAGGTTGAACTTGATGGACGTACATCTTTTTTCAACCTCATCTACTATGTAACTATGTAACTGCTCCCTTGCAGCTATTAATTCAAGCTCCCCCATTTTATCTGTCAGGCTTCTTGCATTAGCAAGCATGCATTTAAGTTTTTTTTCAGCCTGTACTATTATCTTTTCTGCTCCTTCCTTTCTGCTCCCACTTGGTTTAGTCTTTAGAAGTTTTCTAGTATTATCTGTATTTACTATGGGTGTCTCACTGCTTGTCAAACTTGCACTTGCCCCCATTCTACCACCTTGTATCCTCATCTATTCAATTTAGTTCATTATCTGTTTCATTCCCCTCCCCCCTCCATCCTAGTTTAAAATCTCCTCCAACCTTTTTAGTATTCTCCCCCCTAGCACAGAAGATCCCTCTTCATTGAGGTGCAATCCGTCCCTAGAATATAGATGGCACCTCTCAGAAAAGGAGTCCCAGTGCTCTAAAAACCCAAACCCATCCTTCCTGCACCACTTTCTTAGCCATGCATCAACCTCCCTGATCTCTGACTGTCTCTCTGCGGTAGCGCATGGCACTGGTAGTATTTCAGAAAATACTACCTTGGAGGTCCTTGCCTTAAGCTTTTGGCCTAGATCCCTGAAATCATTTTTAGGACCCTCCATCTTTCTCTACCTTTGTCATTGGTGCCAACGTGTACCAAGACCGCTGGGTCAATCCCAGCCCCCCCAACAAACTGTCTACCCGATCCGCAATGTGCCGAACCCGAGCACCCGGGAGAGAACAAACAGTTTGGTTCATGCGGTCCCGGCAACAGATTGCCCTATCTACCTTCCTAATAATGGAGTCCCCTACCACCACAATCTTTCTTTGTATCTGAGCATCCTGAGTCCCCACTGTGCTGGAGGAACTATTCCCCTGGCTGCTAGAGGAATTAGTCTCCCCCAGCCTTGCCATTTCTGCCTCAAAATTCCCAATATCTTCCCTCAACATGGCAAATCTATTGGGATGTCTCAGCTCAGAAATGACCTGCCTCTCCCTATTGCCCCTGCTTCCCCTTTTAACTGTCACCCAGCTACCTACCTGCTCCTCACTAACAGCGCCACCATCTGCACCACTAGTCGAAGCAAGGGCCTGCTCAGTGAGCTCTAAACCCCTTTCAAGATTGCCAATGTCCCTCAATATTGCAAGTTGCCTCTTCAGATCAGCAATCTCTGATTCTAAAGAGACCACCCGCTCACACTTCTCGCAGCAGTATGCTCCTTGGAACAGCTGCTCCAAGTGCATGTGGCAAGATGTGCATTGAGTGGCATTTTCAATCCTGCTCATTCTAGCAACTATGAAGTTTAGAAGTACTAACAGTAAACTGTACTTCAATATACTAAACCTTGTTTAACAGCTTCCTTGTTCAAACAGCTTCTGGTTCTAACTGCACACACTTTAAACAACCAGCACTTCAAATCAACAACACAGATCAGTCAGTACACGCAAGCTCAGGATTCGTTAGAAGCCTCTGTTTAAATAGGGACACCCACCAGGTGTGTTAGGTTATGAATTAACTAACCCCACCCACTGCAGGTGTGTTAGGCCAGCCAATTAACCAACCACACCCACTCTGCCTCAGGCAGGAGAAAGAGAAAAAAAAGTTACAGGCTTCAAATTACAGCACACTTTAAAAATAGATTAACCCACTGCACACTCCCCAAAAACAGCCACCCCTGCTAGTATACCCAGTACTTCCCTTTCCTTCAGGTTCTAACTGCACACACTTTAAACAACCAGCACTTCAAATAAACCACACAGATCAGTCAGTACATGCAAGCTGGGACTGAGGTGGCCCTTGAAGTTAAAAGGGGCCCCGGAGATTGCCTGTGAAATTTGTTTTGTGCTTTTTGCCTACAAACAGCCTGACCAACATAAACAAAGAATCACATGCAGCAGACTAGAATTAAAGGGATACACACCCAGGCAGGAAATCTACACTGCACTGAAGAAAAGCATGGTGGATCCAGTGACGCTGCCAAACTTTCAAATGAAGATGGAGACCCCAGTATCCCTGAGGGGACGGTGTCATCCCAAAAAAAGGCGAAAAAAGAAAAGCGGTTCTTCACGTACCGTGGAAAGAACAGACACGTCCGCAGATCCCGCGGAGAAAAAATGGGGAACCGAGATGCCCTGCAGCCTAGAGAAAATGGAGGATTCGTCATGTGTATGACCGAATATTCAGAGGGCCCAAGGCAGAACTCGGGTAACCCAAAGAAGTGTCTGTCCGGTGCCAACAGTGAGGAACCCTCAATCAACCATCCCAGGGAAGCGGAGCCGGAACCAGTGAGTGACGATCCCTTGACCAGCCCTGAAGATGCCCTGAAAATTGCCAGGCGTGACTGTGATCTGCTCCGGGAACAATTGAAACTTGAGAGGGAAGATAATGCTGAGCTACAGAAGACGGTGCTCGCAATGTACTCTGAATCTGGAACAGAATTGGACTATCTCAAGTCCGAGCTAAATGCTGCAAACACTAATAATGCCACCATGGCGGAAAAGCAGAGCCAATCCGATAAAATGATGGCTAAGCTGAAGCGGAAGTATGAGGAGGCACTGAAGGACATTACAGTCTTTCAGCAGGAGGTTCACGGTCTTCACCTAGAACTAAATGCCTCACAACAAGAGGTCAACAGTGTCCGGACAGAGGTGGACGTATCCCAGAAGGAGGTTCATACACTCCGCGCAGCACTGGATGCCTCACAGCATGAGATCAACAGCGGCCACACAAAACTGGAAGTCTCCAGAAAGGAACTACACAGTCTCGCTGAGGAGCTGGACAATTCTAAAGAAACTATTGTCAATCTCAATACAGATCTCAAAGTCCCTCAGAAGGAGCTTCAGACCCTCAACCTAGAGAAGGAAATCTCACGCCAGGAGATTGTCATTCTCAAAGCAGATGTGCGCAAATGGAAGGAGGACTACATGGAGGCCCTGATAATTACAGAGACCGCAAAAAGAGAAAATTTAAGACTGAAAGAAGATAATTCTCAGTTGACAGACCACGTCAATGGAAAGAATGAAAAGCTGCACGAGCTTGAAAAAATAAAGAAACTTTTGGAAGATGAGAAGTTTGAAGCAGAGCACCGACTGCAGAACCAACTGCAAGGTCTCCGTACGCACCTCAAGAAGGCCGAGGAGAAGCAGCAAACTCTGCAGGAAGACAATCTGCAGGCTGCTAAAGAAGTACAAGTGCTGCAGGAACATCTGATTACCCAGTACGTCCCCGCAAAGCAGCATGAGAAACTGAAGGCTACCCTGAGCATCACCAAAGCATCGCTAGAGGCCAAGCTTAGAGCCCAGATGACTCGGCACAAGAGGGAGCACAAGAAGGTCCAGAAACTAAGACAAGTAACTGTGGCCCAAGCAAAGAAATTCACAGTGCTTCACAATACAATGAAAATGTGGAAGCAAGCTCAGAGGAAAGCAAATGTGCAGATAAATTCCTGAGAGGACTTGCAAGATGCACTCAAAAAAACAGGGATCTCTCGCGAATGAGATTACAGTTCTACAAGGACAGTATTGACCCTGACCAGCGTCAGTATCCCACAGCCACAAAACCATGAAGACAGGGTTACAGTGAGAGATGGGAATACCGCTTGTCTGAAAAACAAGGTTGCAAAATTTTGAACCCCTAACAAGCACTAGCAAAACCTTCAGCCACCCAACAGGCAACAAAAAAAGGTACTTGTGCTGAATCAAAACCAGAAGAATCCTTAGCTGATGAAGCTGAAAAGATGGGACATTCTCTGGAAGTGGATGTGGAATTGCAACTCAATCCCAAAGAAGCTGAACTAGCAACTCCATTGAGTGGAAAAAGTGCAGAGAGACAGCTTCAAGAGTGGAAAACTCAAAGGGCTGTTTTTAAACGCTCTGCAACTGTTGCCATACAGTCTGCCTACAATAAGAGGAGCACCCGACGCAAGGGAAATCTCATGACCGCGCACGCAGTAAAAAGACTATACTTCGAAAAAGTCATCCTCGAGCAACTGAGGAGTGCTGATCTCAAGCACCTTCGGGAGAGGACACGAATAAACTGGAGAAAGGGCTCCAATCCCAACGGGACTGAGGGTTCTCTTCCTCCATCCACTCTCATTCAAGTCACAGAGATATCTCGAATGAGAATGGAAGGATGGGCTTTGGCCGTGGCAAGCCCAAGCTTCCCACAAACAGGGGAGGTATGTAACAGGGGATTTATCTCTGTTCAGGAAATGTGCCTCTAATCCAGCAGTGTGGTGGTTAACTGCTGGTACTCAATTAACCAACACCACCTGACTGATTAGGTTTGTTAGAAAAGCCTGCCTTTGAGACAGGAAGTGAGATTGTTCCTGAGTCTCACAAGTTGTGGGACTGACCATAGGGACAGACGTCTTGAGCCTACCAGAAGAGGCTGCCAGCAAGACACAGGGGAAAGTACTTCTAAACCTGGATTCTGACATTGCCTTATTGCCCAAAGGTGTCCAGAAGAGTAAAGAAGCCTTCCCCTACAAGAAACAGATAAGACTTTCTTTTCTAAGACTTTTTGAATATCTGCACATATCAAGATATATGTTTGGGGCTGGGAGACATGCTAATCTAAAGGGAGTTGTGGACTGCATATGTTTCACTAGAAATACTCCCAAGTGGAAGAGAAGCTTTGTTTGACCCCTTACTTGCATATGTTTGGATGATTTTCTTGTGTTAAAGAAACAGGCGCAATAAAAGCCTTATTTAATTTCACCTTAAAAAAGTCTCCATTACATACCTCTGCACACGTCCTCTTACAGTTGCCTTTTCATTCTTAATTCCCAAATGCATAACCTTACATTTATCTGTATTAAACCTCATCTGCCATTTACCTGCCCACGTTTCCAGTATCTCCAAGTCCTTCTGAAGAGAAATTACATCCTGCTCTGATTCTACTACCATACACAATTTAGTATCATCAGCAAAGATGGAGACTTTGCTCTCGATGCCAACCTCAAGGTCATTAATAAACAAGTTAAAAAGCAGGGGTCCCAGTACCGATCCCTGAGGTACTCCACGCACGACCTTAGCCCAACCTGAAAAAGTTCAATTTATGACAACCCTGTTTTGTCCGTCCTTCAACCAGTTTTCAATTCAGGTGCATATATTTTTACTGAGTCCAATTTGCCTTATTTTGTACATCAACCTCGTGTGGAACTGTTTCAAAAGCCTTTGCAATATCTAAGTAGACCACATCAACTGCATTACCCTTGTCTAAATTCCTACTTACCTCCTCAAAGAAACAAATAATGTTAGTTTGGCATGATCTATCCTTCATAAATCGATGCTGACTATTACTAATAATTTTGTTTTCCATTAGGTATTCCTGAATATTATCCCATATTAAACCTTCAAGTAGCTTTCCCACTATTGAAGTTAGGATTACAAGTCTGCAATTCCCCGGTTGTGATCTAGCTCCCTTTTTAAATACAGGCACCCCATCTGCTTTACGTCAGTCTTGTGGTACTGAGACTGTGGAAATGGAGTCCTTGAATATTAAATGTAATGGCTATTACTGAACTTAACTCCTTGAGAACTCTTGGATGTATACCATCGGGGCAAGGGGCCTTATTTACTTTACATTGTTGTTGCATCTTTATTGCTTTATTTGAATATGTTCATGTTGTCTTTTTGGTGTGGTGCCTCTCCTTAGGTATGACCTTGACTATTGGGACTATATATAGTAGACCAGTGGACCATCAACTTCTATTGCTCCCCTGAGGAAGTTCCTGAGTGGAATGAAATGCGTAGGGTGGTCCTTTTATTAAAAACTCAAATTTTATTGAAGTTTTTGACATGTAGCAGTACATAGTTTCATATTCATGAAAGGATGGTCCTTTGAAGCAGAGAGCATTTGGTCATGATGTCCCTGCTATTGTGTGTGCTGCTCCTAGTACCAGAGGCTGCTGCTGGATTCCAAAGCTCCGACGACCTTGTGGAAACCCAGAAGTGTGACTCTGTGAGACTGAGAGAAGTTGAGAGACACCAGCTCTTAACCAACTGGTTGTTTGTGAAACAGGACGCCAAAACTACAGACCCAGAGTGGTCAAAACGCCTATTTTTATCCTGGAGCATGTGAGTTTGTAGGGGCTCACTGCTCATGTGTATTTTTATGTATAAACTGTTCTGTATTATGTCCATTTTATGACTTGGGGAGTTCCTGATTTAATACCTACTGCGCAGAAATATCACTTGTGGGTAACCACAATTTACCTCATTTCCACTATTTTTCACGTGGGCATTTATTGATTCACATTTGCTCACTTTTGGTATATAACTGCATTGTCTTAGTGGAGAGTTTGCGCTTTGGAAGTTGTGCTTAACTGTTATTTGAGTCTGCATGCTATTCACTAAATAATCCCCATGTGAGAGCATGAAAGGCATCTGAAATCTACATCCCATACCACGGACAAGAAATAAGGCTTTTCTCTTTGTTTATTTGTTTTTAACTCCCCCCCCCCCCCCCCCCGCCCAAAAAAATACAGATGAACTATTCCCTTAATTATATATGGGATTATATTATGGGATACATAAACACACAGACCATTTTTACGTAAATAACCCTCCATTTTTATAAACCATCCTGGAATACTGGCACACTCGTATGGTGTAATACAAATGAAGAGGTTTATCAATATAAAGCACCCATATTCATTTAAGAGAGTATATCATATTACTGCATGTGATCTAAAAACTAGACCAGTGTTTTTCAACTAGGATTCCTAGGAACGCTTGGGTTCCCCGGCATCCCTAAAGGGATCCCTGCATTTTTCTGGTCATTTGAAAATTGCATCCAATGCCAAAGAATTTACAATGCATCTGATCACAGACTTGCTATTAGAGATGTTTGGGGGTTCTTCAGAACTTCACTTAGGGTTCGTTAACCAAAAAAAATGATGGAAACCACTGAACTCGACTAGGAAATTTGGACCCACCCAGTAAAAATGGGATTAAACTCTGAAGGAACAAAGTTTATATGAAACTGTAAATAGACTTATCTGTGCTTATTATCATGTGCTGTGTAACAGGGAACTTTATCCCTGTTCAAAAATGTGCCTCTAATCCAGCAGTGTGGTGGTTAACTGCTGGTAGACAATTAACCAACACCAGCTGGCTGATTACATGTATCTGAAAAAGCCTGCCTCTGAGACAGGAAGTAGAGGCTCCTGAGCTCACACGTGGGCGGACCCAGGAAGGGACAGAGAGGTCTTGAGCGGCTGTAGGCTGACAGCCAGACAACAAGGGGGAGAAGACTTCTAAAACCTGAAAGCGCCTTAGGACAAAAAGGCTACACCAGGAGAGCAGAGAAGGATTCCCCGCTACAACTACCAGAGAGACAGATACAGTAGAGACTGCGATTATTCTAACACAAACCAGTGGCATTCACCAAAAAGACCCAGGAATAGCCTGAATACATGCCTTAAACTATCCCCAGCATTTCTGCATTGATTAATGGCCTATCAGATTAACAGCGGGTGTCCCTGGCAGTCCCATTCAAACTGAATTGGACTGGCAGGGACCCCTGCTGTGTTAATCCTATGGGTCGTTAGTCAATGCAGAAATGCCTTAAACGTGCTTTACTTTCTAAGACTGTTGTATATCTGCACATATCAAAATATATGTTTGGGGCTGGGAAACATGCTATCTAAAGGGAGTTCTGGACTGCATATGTTTACCTAGAAATACTCCCAAGTGGAGCAGCTTTGTTTAACCCCTTATTTGCATACGTTTGATGATTTTTATGTGTTAAAGAAGCAGGCGCAATAAAAGCCTTATATTAGTTCACCTTAAAACCAGTCTCTATTGCGTACCTCTGCACACGTCTCTTACATGCAGCAATAAATAAAAGGATACAATTAAATACTTGTATTCCCATTGAGCTTTAGGTGAGCTGTTAGTGCCTGCAGAATTGCTCTACAACTTTGTAAAACAGGCAAAAAAAACACAGATGTGGTTTAAAATACAGGATATGCAACATTAATACTGTATGAGTAAACCAATAAGAAATAGCATATGAATAAACTACAGTCTAGCTGTAATACTCAATAATATTTTTTTGCTGGATGACATTGAAGTGTGTTCCTTTTCATTATGTGGAGCTGGTTATTTGCATGCTTTTCTACCTTCTTGGGGTAAAACAACTACAATAAATCATATGGATTTTCATACTTGTAACTTTTAAATCCCTCATACTTTGACTATTGTAAAACAAAATTTGTGTTAATCTAATCTTTTTAGTACATTTTAAAAGGCCAGTGTAGGTGGACGTGCGTAGAGGTATGCAAGGGAGACTTGATAAGGTGAAATTAAATAAGGCTTATATTGCGCCTGTTTCCTTAACACAGCAAAACATATGCAAATAAGCGAAACAAAAACCTATCTCCGCTTTGGAGACTATCTACACATAGCCCTCTCTGACTGGGTTGGTTAGCTAAGTAGGACTTTGGGCGCACTTTATTTAATTTCTTTCTAAGCTATTCACCAGCCCCAAAATATAAACATATATACAGATACATAACAGTTCCAAAAGAAAGTCTTATCTGTCTCTCTGGTAGCTGTAGTGGGGAAGGCTTCTCTCTTTCCTGGGTTGCTGCCTTTTCTCAGTTCTGTCAGCTTCAGGTTTAGAGGTGTTTTCCCCTGTGTCTTGCAAGCAGCTCTGCTGTTTCTTCTGGCAGGCTCAAGACATCTGTCCCCATGGTCAGTCTCACAAGTTGTGAGACTCAGGAACAATCTCCCTTTCCTGTCTCAAAAGACAGGCTTTTCTAAGAAGCTAATCAGGCAGGTGGTGTTGGATAATTGACTACCAGCAGTTAACCACCACACTGCCGGATTAGAGGCACATTTCCTGAGCAGGGATAACTATGGACATTTTAAATGGTCTCAGATACATTTAGAGGTGCAGTCCCACAGTCAGACAGAAAACAGAAATGTAATAGTGCAACTAGTTTGCCTAAAGATTTATAACAATGCTAATAGTAAAGCTAAAAGTAATAGCTGCTTTGATTTTGTTTGGACATTACTTACCACTTGAATTTCTTAGGGCCTATGATAAGGGTAAAGTAAACACTTGAAATTCAATAAATTAAGGATGTTGGGGAGGTGAGGACAGGTACTCTGGCTGTACAACTTGCTGAACTCACTGACAGCACACAAAAAAGAGTAGCCAAAAGACATCAAACCCTCCCAAGTCTAAATTTTTAAAATACGTATACTGTAGGTGTCAGATTTGGGTAACAAAAAAGGCATCACCCGGATGAGACAACCTTAAATGTGTCACTTAAATTAGATCACTCTGTTCCTAGGAGGGACAGCCCCATTAACCTGAAACATGCCAATCTACTTGTTTAACTAGGCAAGACTGCACCTTTAACTTCTGTACAGTGACTAGAGAAAAATTAGTTATTTTAAATGGTTGGTAAAATAAAGAAATGTAATTTTCTTACAAAATGTTTTTGAATGTGTGAATACAAATTATATATATATATATATATATATCTTCTCTCTATATCTTATATCTATATTCTCATAATATATATATATTAGGACACAGAGTACTTTTAGTGTATTTTGCTCTCTACTATATCTCTGAAAACCTTTTTTAAGGAACTGCAACTTTAAAACTACTACAATGTAAAAAAGAAAAAAAATCTATATATATATATATTTTTTTTAATTGCTCCAGCAATGTCTGCTAAGAACCTAGATAGTTTCTATTTTCTTTTCATGTAATACTTTCTACATCAAGTCTAGCATGACAATACAAAGAATGGAAGAGTTCCATTCACCCGAGGTTGGTGTGCATATATAGAGATTCTAACAAAGCAGGATAAAACTGTTAATAATAAATATATGCATTATTGTGTCTGCACTGCAATGACTGGCAAAAGACAAACAAACTTGCAGTAAATGATCGAGACAAAGTTGGTCACGTGAAAGACACCAAAATGTCAGACAGCCTACCGACTGTTGTTGCCATGAGATTCAACAGTCAACATCAGTCTGATAAGCTATCCGACAGGATGGTACAGCCATGGAGATGTCACAACGATAGATGGACAGGCAATGTAAATACAAATGATGGCCGGAGAGTACGATGGCTCAGGAGACGATGGATATGAATTGTTTGAAACATGCTTTATGGCTCAAATGATGGCTATTCTTGACAATCAGCAATCTGAATTGCACAGGGTTAATCTCCTGGAATGTCCTTGTTTTTACAAATTTCACAACAGATAACAGTAGAGACTAAGAAGAAAAAAATGCATACAGGTTTAAAGCACAATAATTTGACTGTACAACAATAATGCCCTAATATAAATACCTATTCATTAGGGGGTTTCTTTCTTAAAGTGTCATTAAAGGCTTTGTTTGAAAGGTGTATTCACAATGCAATTTAGTGTTATTTGGTTTTAACAAAACATGGACACCTTTCACAATAAAATGTTAGGCAAAACGGTACCACGCGTCATCACTTGGTGATTCAGTCGATCGGAATGTTAGTACTCAAAACAAGAGAATACTGAGAATGACATAGCAAAACATACAAATGCAGAATGTCTTGGGTCCCACGGACCTTTTTGAGACAAAAAACATTCTTATAGATGGACAGAGCTAACTTCAAGTCTGTGTATTTGTTAGGGCATGAAAATAAATATATTTAGGCAACCTGAAAAATGAGAATGGGGAAATATATTGTTAGAATTAATGGATTGTACTGTAGCAACAACAACAAAAGTTGTAATTTGTTAAAAGATAATGCTAACTACACATAGATTATTTGTGTGATTTCAATGTAAAACTCTTTGTTCCCATAGACGGTAGTTAAAAACTCCCAGATAATTGAGCCAGAAGTAGACATTTTTCAAACAGCAGTACTTCATATTACATATTTGTATGTGATTTTTGTTGACAACTCTAATTGAATTGAGGCTCGAATGGGAACATCGTTTTTCAAAATATTTGGTTCCCTTATATCCGAGGTGGGCAACCATGTCGCCAATCGCCAATCGCCACAGTGGCGAATTGGCCATAAAAGTGTGGCGAATTTGAGTTTGGCAGCTCCCACAGTAAAATAAACTTTTTCCTGATGGCGTGGGCTGGTTTCCGCTTTCTGAGTGAGTCATCGAAGTGAACCAGCAGCAGGTGATAGTGATGAGGTGAATGAAGCAGACGAACAGTGTGTGTTGTTTTAAATGTTCACTTGAGCAATCTAATTTCTCAATTTTTACATGGTGTGGCAATTTTCACTTCTCATTCACCAAACCTGTGGCTACATTGCAAAATAGGTTGCCCTCCTCTGCCTTACATAATCCTGGTGTTTACGTGTGTACCCCCACTAGCAGAGGTTAACTAATGACAAGCACATATTTTCACAGTGGGAAGATCTTAAAAACTGAGGAGCCAATTGTTCCTTTGTAGTAAGGTGCTGAACGTCATTGAAAACCACCAGGCGTAATAGAAGTGCCAAACACCCAAGTCAAGGGTAAATAATGGATAAAGTACCTACAATCCCATCAACAAAGCTTTGAAGTAGTAAAAGTAGTAAAAGAAAGCTTTGAAGTAGTCTGAAGTAGTAAGATTTAGGGGCCCTGAACAGGAATTGGTCATTTAATGAATAATTCTGAAATCAGGGAATAGGACTCAAATGAAGTCTATGGCAAGTGAAAATGAATGCAGACACTGCCTTTAAAAGAGTTAGCTACACTCTAAATGATTTACATTTGGCAGGACAGCAAATGAATTATGAATGTGTTTTCTAGGAAGGCAGTTGTAATACAAGGTCAGTACTAAATGCAGCGCCAGAGCTCAACACACATGTGTCCTCTTCCTGCTTCTGCAAAGCAAGAGTGATTGAGAAATCACAGACAAAAGTTTTTTTCTGCAGAAAGGATTAACAGGCACGCAATAGCTATAAGGGGGTGGTAAGGCGGAGGGGGGTGGTAGGGAGGAGGGGGGTGGTGGTGGTAAGGGGGAGGTGTGGACAAAAGAATCAATGCAATAGAAATATAAAATTCAGATCAGATCACATATTAAGAGTAAAGGGAAAAAACCTTATAACAAAACTGACAAGAAATTCTGGAATGATCAAAGGTGGCTTTATAAAGTTAGGTTTCAACTTTTCATTCTATATATACACAGAATAAAAAATGAATTAAGTCAATTTACAGAGCTGGATGACTGCCAACCCTTTGTGATGATTGGTTGAAATGAGCAGCTCACATTTGGGGTAAAAATAACTGTACTATTCGGATTACAATTCCCATAAGATATCTTTTCATTAGATAAAATGTAATTTAGAGTAGACAAAACACAAAGACCCTTGTCAAGTCTGCCATATTTATCCGTTGATATCTGTCTTCGCCTGACACTTCATTTACAGTAAAAGCTAACAGAAATATTTTTGTCTGAAGTAACGTAATTGAAGGTAAATTGAAGGCATTAAAATTACCCAGATGAGATCAGCAGCAAAATACTTTTGACAGCTGGAATTGTATAGTAAAGTATAGTCAGTACTCCTTTTTTTAAATTTGCGTAGCAGGTGTCTAATGTCATCAGTAGCAATGCAAAGAGCTGGATTCAATTCTAACAGTCCAAATATAAAACTGACCAGTTAACTCATTCAGTCCTGGAGGGACCAGCAAGACATTGCATAGCAATGCACTGCTGGCCTGTGCAGCACTGAAGGAACTCAAACACAAAGAGCAGTACTCATTGATCTCTCTGAAAACAGATATTTTTGCAATGACAAACTTCTCAGAGCTGGTTTCTGAGCACTGCTCTGTACCTTAACCCTTCAGGCTCTAGAAGACTAAAAGGAAATAAAAAGCAATGCATCGGTTGGCCCTTCCAGCACTGAAGGACTTAAAGGGTGATATGCACTGAGCATCGAGACAAAAAATACATAAACACCATGAGAATAACTTTTAACTGAAAAACAATTGTGTGCATACATTACTTTAGTTTCCCACTCACACACCTCTCTTATTTGTCACCCCAAATAAACTGGTAACTTTTTATATTGTGAAAAAAATATTAGAAAAAAATAATTTAATATGATTTGGAAAAAAGAAAGGATTTTTTTTTGTTGCTTTTTTTCAATGTTCCAGTTTAATTTGTCAATTTGATTTTAACGGTAAATTAGGTCAATTATGGTCCAGCTTAATAGCATTTTGTGTTTATTCAGCACCCTCCCTCTAACCCCCAAAGAGCAATTCCTTTATTGTGTCTTCTCTAAAGAGAACTTTGCCTGTTGAACCCGTTTGGCATAGCTCTGTGCCATGGAGTTGATGATTGAGAGAATGAAATAGAACACCATAACGATCACCAGTTTCTCAAACGCCCACGATAACCAGTTTTCACTCTATGGGAAGAAAGGCAAAACACAAAGTGGTTATTAAAGTACACTTGCTCATAAAGAGATTATTCAGGTCACCGTTTATATTTCCAAAGAATACTGTACATGTTACGCTAATGCCCTTGCCTTATGCACAAAGATGTTCTCTGGTCCTGGTCACATGGCATTTGAATGCATTGCTTGGAGGAATGTGCAACCAAAATATGGGAGAAATGTTGCTCAATTTGTATCTGGTACATTTCTTAATGATATTGTAATTGTTTGCTTGCATTAAGAAATGTATTCAGTTACGATAGCTTCCGCTGTAATTTAGTCGGAATTAGAACCTGTACGTTAAAACGTTTTACAGTAAAGTATTTTTAACTCCTATGATGGTACTGCAATTTAAGCATTTAGTACACACTATTCCTTGTGTCTATACTCCCCTCCTAGATTGTAAGCGCCTTGAAACAGGGACCTCCTTTTTATGGTCTGTTTGTGTTAGCATAAATGTACTCTTTGGTCATACAATGTTATTGTATGAGCATTTGTGTCCTCCCTCCCATGTTTTAATGCACTGTGGAAAATGTTGGCGCCATACAAATAAAAAAAAACAAAGAAAAGAGTATGTGTCATAGCTCTTCACTTGGGTGGAATATAATATGTATAGTATGTAAATATTACTGTATGTTCATTTGCATGTCTTAGACAGGTCTGCAACCCTGTCTTTCCCCATTGTCACCCAGCATACAGCGCTTCCACTGCAGCAAGGGATTCTGGGAAATGACATGCAAATGAGCACTCAGTGCCACCTTTTGTCTCAAGCTCGTATTACACAAGCCAATCCTCAAGCCAATGCATGCTGTTTTAAACACAGCTTTTAGACAGAGGCTGGGATGAGATGCAAAGCCATTAGACCCACTCACATACATGTTTCAACCTTGATGGGTATCATATATATATTATATATATATATATATAAGTATACATTACCGCATAGCAGCAAAAAGGAGACAGCACTCAGGTGAATGAAAATGAATGTATTAAATACAGCACATAACTCCAATGTTTCGATCCCACAGGGGGATCTTCCTACTTTTATTATTTATATGGGACATGCACCTATTCATTATTGAATTTCTATTGGAGTGCCAGTAATTTTTTTATCACATATATAAATATATATATATATATATATAATATATATATATATTAATATAATATGTCAATATACTGTAAGTACAAATACATGAAACAGCATTTGTCGTTTAAATTTAGCATAGGTTGAACTTTATGGATGCATGTCTTTTTTCAACCTCATCTGCTATGTAACTATGTAATAATCAATTGTATAGCTGTCATTCTGACTGAAATATGCATATCACATTTTCACCAGTACAGGAGCAAAGCAGTACACAAATACATAGAAATTCAAGTTTAACCTTGGAATATTTTTATGGAGTATTTCTAGTAAACATCAAGCTTCGAAGTATAACACAGATACCAAAGAATTCCCAGGTCTGACAAAGCCTTAAATATGAATCTGTGTAAAATGAGAATGCATTTTACTTGTTTCCCCTTTGCTCTTCACCGAAGTCATGGCATTTAGAAATGTATTTCTCTACATTTGTTTCACCAACATCCAAAGATGGTTTCAGCAGCTCTATCATACTTTAGCCTTGTCTCCTCATTTTGCAGAAATTTTCAGTGGTTACAAATAACAATATACTTGCATGCTGTTCATTACAAACTATCTTTATTTGGCCAATGGAGGGCAGCATAACATTTAAGGTGCTCTGAACTTACCAAGGTCATTTTATTGTTTCCTTCCTCATTTGGGGTTCTGTTTACTTTCAGCTCTTCTGAGGGTTATTTACTCAAGTGTACCGGTTGCATAATTTGTGCAAAACCATAGCAAACAAATCCTATTGAAAGCAATTGGAGTTTTTCTCTCTGATAAATCACATGCAATTCTTTTGGTTTTGCAGCCAGAAGACTTTAGTAAATAACCCCTTAATGTTGAAAGGGACTGCATGGCATTATTATATTGTTCTACTGTACATCTATAGCAGGTAAGCAACTACATTGGTAAGCAATTACCTTCAATGAAGGTAATTGAAGGTAAGCAATTACCTTCAATGCTCTTTGAGCAGCTCAGTGTAAAGACACTGACAGGCACTAAGTTTGAAGCAGGGGAACCTTGTCACATTGGGCAAGTCACTTTATCTCCCTGTGCCTCAAGCACCAAAAACATAGATTTATGGTGCAGATCTATGGGGCAGGGACTATGTCTGCAAAATGTCTCTGTAAAGCGCTATGTAAAAAAATAGCATCGCTATACAAGAACAAACAATTATAATGACAGGTTAAACTTTAAATTTAAATAAAATGATATAGTAAAAAAATAGATTTTACCTTGTAGCAATTATTTTCATAAATAAGGCTCCTGGTTTTACGGCTTCTATTATTAATATTTTAAATAATAAATTCATTACGACGTAAAAAATGGCACACTGTCTAGTTTAGGGAAGAGGATTAAACATAAGTTTATTGTTGCATTTGTGTTTTTTTTTAGTATAATAAAAACAACCTGAAAAAATATTAAATGCTACAATGATAACAATTGAAAAAAAAATTGCCACACTAAACATGGTAAAACCAATTTTTCTGGTAAAGTTAGTATACATCTTAAAGTATCCTAAAACCTTCTTTAGTATGCCATATCTGAATAAGAGCAGATGGAATGGCAGGTAAACAATCTAAGCAGGGAAGTTTAAGGGGGAAAAAATGTCTCACCTGTGTTACTCCGCTGTCTGTTTTATGGTGAAGTTTTTTCCTCTGAGCTTCCAAATATTCCTGGAATGGCTTTTGCAGTGAAGGACCGATACTGGGAACAGCCCTGGGCCCATTTCCAAGTGTAGGTATTGATGGATGAAAAATAAAAAAAAGAAAAGAAAATTGTTAATAATTTTTCACTTACCATTTAGAGAGGCTGAAAAGGAAATATAAATCTAGTCTTTTTATACACGTCCTGATGCGGAGACAGCATAGGTAGAAATCGGTGAAACGCAAGTAAAGCTTGTCCCCTTCTATCTAATGAAGGCTCTGTGTTGGTCCAGTGCAGAAAATGAAATGAATGACTTCTGAGAATTCTCACATTTATCACCAGCGGTTCCTGTAAGAACTGGTTTGAACCGATTAATAAGGAAATGAGTGGTGCTTGTGTCATCCCCACTTGAAACAGAAATTGCCCTCTCCCTTCTGTGGACTCACCCCTTCTTGTAATGGAAGGCGTAACTTTCTTTAAAGAGAAAAATAATACAGTACCTAACCCCTTCAGTGCCAGAAAGACCTGCAACACATGTATACTGAGCAATGCGTTGAGAGTTTCCCATATATTGTAAGGGTTATTAATTCTATGCATGCGTTATGTTATTGAAAAAGGATATACTGTATTACCTAGCTGTAAAAGAACCTTCCCTGCTGGCCAGAAGTTGGTGCTTAACCAAAAGAACAAAGGAAGGACTCTGGACCTTGTTTGGAATTACAGTACGTTAAGGCCTTTGTTATGGTAGATTCCTTCTCACATTAAGAATTTCAGCCTTAAAAATAAAGCAACCTAATTTAGGACACATAAAGCCAGTTATGTTTCTCTTTCTTTTTTTTTTTTTTACCTTTTATCTCCTACTGAGGTAAAAAAAACAAACAAAAAAAAAAGTAAAGGGGGAAAACCCTGCTGAATTGAGGTAAACCATTCCAGCAGAAGAATTTGATAGCACCTTGACAAAATGATATCTTGGTGTGCATGAAAGGCACCTCCCATCAATACATTATAGGAGCATGTTCAAAGGCAGGATTACCTGGGCTCTCCATGATTCTGAATAAATTCTACATACACTACAAATATCTATAAGACCCCACAAAGAAAGTGCTATCATTTGGTTTAACACCACTCTTTTAAACAATTGTTCTTCAGAGAAAGCCAATCTATTTAAATAACATTAACTCTTAATTTTACACTTCTCATATACAACTTTTTATAATTGGTCCAAAAACCTGTCTATATAAAAATATACATAATGGAAAGCATTTTCATGATACACATACACACTCTTTCTTCACTTGCTTTCAGTTACCCTTTGAAACCTCTAGCCATAAAACACATCCACACCGGGGGAAGGACAAGCACAAGGACCAGCACAGATAACATTCCAAGAGACACTGTTTTTAAGTAATCTTTGCTTCATTCATTGTAACATCGCCGGAAGAAGAGATCAGTGTATCTCGAAAGCTCGAACAAATAAAAGCATTTCGTTAGCCACAGAACGGTATCATCTATTTATTTTTTGATTATATATATATATATATATATATATATATATATATATATATATATATATATACACGCACATTTATTTATGTAACATTCAATCCCAGTTTTCCTCTCGTATCTAACTTACAAAAAACAAGTTTTCCACGTGTATCTTGATGGCCAAATGATCATTTGTGTCACAGTTTTCTCTCTCCACAAAAAAACTGAAGTGCTTTTAAAGCTGCAGTTCAGTCTTTTTTTAATTAATTTTTTTACTTCAATAGTTTTATGTGGGCAATCTCTACTTACCTAAAGAACTGTATAGCTGCAGGTCAATTCGTTCTCCATGTATTGATAGGTCGAAATTTGGTGACATAATTAGTGAAGGGATCTGTTTATATTCTGCTTGTCTGTCAGTGGAAGCTCATGAATATTCATGAGCAATCCTGCACTGACATGTGCTAGAGGGAGGGCAGGGCTGACAAAGGGGTGTGCCAGGGCTTGTGACAGGACATGAAGGGGCAGTGCCTTAGAAAATGGCTGTTAAAATAGAATACAAGAAAATAGGTCTTTAAAAGTTGTTTTTTTAAAAACAGAAAATGCTAAAAGTATTTTTTCTTACTACAGAACTGATTTATTAAAAAAAACACACATGCAGGATATTGACTGAACTGCAGCTTTAACCCCATCATAAGAATATTATAAAATAACTGTACACAGGTTATTAATTTAAGACTTCCCACGGTTTAACTCATTCCAACAAAAATACATACGGTACACAAACAAAATTCCACAGTTTACAGCTCTGACCAAAAAAGAAAATACATTGAAATATCTTTGGTAAGGAATAAAACAATCCTGTCCTTCTGTATGTTGGACTTTATGCTGTATAACATTAAAAGGAATCTCTGCAGTTTGTAATATTTATCAGCAGATTAGCATGGTAATCTTCCATATGTAGATGTTGTGCATGTTTACAAGAGAAGACCTACAGTAAATGTTCCCTTTTCTTTAATCACCCAATTAAGAATCATTACTAGTGAAAGCAACATAGATACATAGTCAGTGAAGTTGTGATGTTTAGTAAATGTACAAAATCTCAACACATTGAAAAAAATACATCAAGCAAGAACACCGTACAAATATTCAACACATGTATTTAGATTATTAGACCATAGAGCTTTTCCCTCATAAATCCCTAACCTAAAAAAAAAATATTTTTTCTAAAAAAAAATATTTTTTCAAAATAAGTCAGCATTAGGACAAAAAAATAAAAAAAAGTGCAAAAAATATTTGTTTAGTTATAACAGTCTAGGGTATTTCCTATTGGAAGATTATATGTTCTCATAATTCACCTATTATTTCTAAGGAATTTGCATGGTTTGCATCAAATAATTTCTTAATTTAACGCAACATATATCTTGTAAAAGTCGGCAAAAGATGCATAAATAAGGCCAATACATATATACATTTTTTTAAAGAACCCCATCACCACAAAAAAAGTTTAACTCTAAGCCCTAAATTTACAAAACAGCATGTTCTAATGGTCATAAAACAAGGTCTCATTGTATTTCACATGCTTCATTGTTTGAATAGGATTGTAAAAAAAAAAGGCCAGCTTTTATCAAACTTTTGATTAATTCTTCAGACCTTCTGGTCTTTGTTGGAATCAGAATTTCCCAAATGACTCACTTGTAACACAATGAGCAAGCCACTGATGTCGAGCAATGACTGTATTGGGGCTATAAGCTACAATGACTAACAGACATGGCTGAAAGGTAAAATTAAGTTGTTTTTTATATTTTAAATTTAAAATTTGGAATGGTAGAATAACTACTAATAAATAGAAACATAATATCCATGAAATTCACTTAAAAAACAAAAACTAACTTTATGAATATAGTTTTTTTTAAAACAAAAAAACCAGCGCATATTTTATAATAGTGAATTTAACGGATGCAACAATCAAATTAGATATTTTATTAAATTAAACAAAAAACTGTTATAGAAAACAATACATTTTATATGTAATTTACAATAGCAAAACAAATGGATATGTATAGAGATTGTGTATACTAAAAAAATAAAATACAAAAACTTTCAAATTGCAATAGCTTGCTTAAACATAGCTATTTCCCCCCCAGAAATTGTAGTGTGCATTAGACGTACTGTAGGCAATTTTATTTATCAATGATTACTATAAGTTTAATTTAAGAATCTACTTATTTTAGCTGTCTGCTTCTTGGATTTTTCTTTCCTTAATTATGATTCAAATATACATTTTAATCAATATATGTCTGTGTGAGAGACAAAACAAACACACATCAACGTGTGGTAGTAGAAGGTGGTATGGAATATCACTTTATTTTAAGATTACAAACTGCATCTGTATGCTGCTTAATGAGTGACACCTGATGACCCACGTTACCACGACATATGTGGCTGGGGATCCTCTGAATGCCCTTCACTCACATATGGCCATGTGAGTGTAGATATTTATTATTGGCATTTATTATTACACCACAAGTCCCTACGTGCACCGATTCTGTTTTTTTCTCTATTCCCTGAGATTACCACGGTCTTGGTTGGAGGTGAAAAAGAGAAGAAAACTTTGCAGAGAAGACACTTGCCATTAAGGGTTGTTGCTCACACATGGCCGTGTGAGTGCTGTTAACATTATTTGGTCATTTACATCCACCGCCCCTCAGCCCCTCCCCACCCTCTATTCCCTTTTGAGCCCATTGAGCCAACTACTGATTGTGCTTTTCTGTTCTTGTTTTTGCGCTCACCACACCGTATACACTATTTCCATATGAGGATTCTGGGAATCTTTCTTTTGCGGTGAAGCAGCAGCAGGAACTCGGGCCAGTATATTTTGCTTTATTTTATTATTCCACATAAAGTCAGATCCTCTATTTGTAGGGATCACTAATATATTCAATCTAGGCAGCGCCCCAGTCCCATTCCTTTATATAGCATGATGCAACTGCTAGGGATAGGCACACCGAGAACATCTGGTTACAGAGCTTTGAGAGACCCGATCTTCAATAATGCAAACATCCTACTTGTGGAAGGGGTCTTTACGAACGTGACAACACAAAGTAAAACCCTGAAAACAAATGTCTGTATCTATATACACACAGCTATTTATTTGTTTCCTTATACCTATTAATATGAGAAATAGTAAATTACTGTACCAAGTAAATTTAACATGAATCATAAATTGTAAAAATTACGCAAATTTGCTATATAAAAACTGATTTCACACCCATTTTCTGATATATTTTTGGTTGATTTTTTTGTGTGTGCATCCATACACCTAGCTAAAACCCATAATATAATAAAATTATATTTGTATAATGTTCCTTTTTCTGAAAATGTAGAGAGAGGGTATGGATTAAAGACTTTAGGTTTAGAGAAATAATTATATAATCTCCATCCAATGTGAATGGATGTTGGAGCTCTACTTTTTCTTACGTACTCATTCTATTCTATTTCCATATTCTGCTTGTAATTGCTGCCAATTTTTGTTCCCATAGTTCCTGTGCCCTTCTCGGATGCATTTTGAAAAAGATCTAGAATCATTTACTCCAAAAATTACTGCAGCAAAGGTTGTTTTCTCTTACGGAACAAAGCTAAACTTACTGGAATTGAGCAGTGTTCAAAGTAAATGTCTTTAAATAAAGTAATACAATTCATATCTGAAGCGAGATCTTCACTGCATGAAGAACAGAACCTTCCATAATAGCTACAGCCGCGGCCCCTTTTATTCTCCAACATCTCCGAATTTTTTCGGTGATTTTTTCCGAATGCCACGCATTTCACCGCGTTCATGCCACATTCATACCACATTCATGTTGCATACAGTATATTCAATATTACGGGGGTCATGCAGTAAGCGGCGGAAAGGCACTTAGAAAAAATCAGGCCTTTTTCCTGCCTGGGATTGATGCCGGAGGTCTCTCTCCGGAGCTGATACCATTAATACCAGCACTGGAGCCACCCGGCATGCATCCGAGGCAGGAAAAATGCATTTAAAGCCCACTTCATTACCTTAGCGGCTAACCGCTAAGGCAATGAAGGGGTTAACCAGCCGTGCCAGGTTTATTGTGGTTAGCGGGGGTGGGTGAAGGTCATGAAGGGGTTAAGCCCTCCCGCTACCCACCATCAAGCCCTAAACAACCACCGTTGGGGCTAATACCCCCTTCACCCACCCCCGCTAACCACAGTAAAAAAATACACACACAACAGCCCCACACTAAATAAATATCTAAATATATATATATATATATTACAGCAACAACCCCTATACCCCCCTAACATACACATATATGCACATCAATGATACTATAGGCCGGCAGGGGCCCTCGGGTGTTCCCCGCAGGCCTGCAGTACCAATTCAGTGCACCCCAAAAAAATTACAACACATAAATACACCACCCTTAATACATACAGTATAGTAATGTGCAAAATTACTATTATACACATATGGATAATAGTGAATTTGCCCGTTTAAAATACATAAAGAACAATAAATACAATAAATACATATGGCACTCACCCATGTCCGGCTGCCACGATGAAGGCCATCCTCATCTTCATCACCGTTCATGCCCTCCTCTGATGCTGCAAAACATAAACAAGAATAAAAACAGCCAATGTAATGTCCCCTAACCCCTTAATCACCATAGCGGTTATTAACCGCTACAGTCATTAAGGGGTTAACCCACCCTCACCCACCACTCGGGAGGCCTACATACCCTCCCCCACTAACCCCCCACCCTGTGAGCACTAACCACCCTCTCTCACCCAATACCCAGCCGGGAGGCCTACCCACATACCCTTGGGGCCAATACCCCCTTCCCCCACCCACAGTACCCACAATAAAAACAATAGACTGCTCCACAATAAACATCATTATATTTATTAAATACATAACCCACCCCTTGTGCCCCCCATAAATACATTTATTATTTTACATACAGGGTTAATACCCCAGGCCCACAGGAGTCCCCGGTGGGCCTGACGGGTCACCTCACAGACTTACAAGGTGCCCAGCATCATGTTTCACACAGGATCGGGAGGCCTGTTGGTGGTTTCCGCCAGGCGCCATGGTCCACCAGGTGGTCTCCGAGGGTCACCGTGGGCCACAATGGGGTCTCCACGGTAGGCCCGCGGATATCTGGGGGGCCCCGGGTAAGACCCACAGGTGTCTGAAGGGCCTCGGGTGGTTCCCACGGGGGTCTGAAGACCCACGGGTGGTCCCTACGGGTCCGCGGTGCCCCCACAGATGTGGGGCCACCGGTTCTTCCCCGCAGGTGTCCCCCATGGACCCGGCAGCCTGGTACCCGTGAGAAGCCCGAGGATACCTCAGGTGGTCTCCAGAGGTCTCCCGTAGACCAAAACGAACCAACCCTGTATGTTAAAAAAATAAACATGTCCAATACATTAAATACATCAATCCCCCCTCCCCCACAACACATACAGTACAATAATGTGCAAAATAACTATTATCCAGATAGGGATAATAGATTATCTGCCCATTATTAAACACAATAACAAGCCCCCTCGCCAGCAAAATTCCATGTCCTCCGTTGCCAACAAAATACATAGCCAATACATTGCAATTACATTTTGAAATCAATTAACACCTTAATCACCTTATCGGATAATAACCACAAAGGTAATTAAGGGGTTAAGCCACCCTGGCCCGATACGCACCCTTCACCCATTCATTTATACTGTGGCTTCATCATGCAACTATATATATATACACACATATACACATATACATATATATATATATATATATATATACACACATATACACACATATACACACATGATGAACCAATATACAAATAAATGTGTAAGGGTTAACAAAAACATGCTCTAATAAAAATACCACTTCTCCATATCAGCCACAGTCAAATAAAATCCTATTTCCGAAACAAATCAAATCTCATCTTCCAATCTAAAGCATCAAATGCCAATCAAAACATTGAATTTACATTGTATACATGATGCATAAAATCTACAGTATGCACCATGTACACTCTGCAAATCAATGTTAACAATAAAATATTCCAAACAAAATATCATTAAATCCAAACAAGTATACTATTTAAACCAAGCAAGTCAACATAAATCAATTAGCATTCATTAATTACATCCAAAAACATGAAAGAAAATAGCACAGAAGCGCACAAGGGATGGAGTTAATAACAGTATTTTAATAAAACAAACACATAAATGACTGAGAGGATCCAACCCCTTCTCAGCTCAAGAGTAGAAGGTAAAAGTAAAATGCCCAGAAATTGATGCCATACATATGGTCTCTTTGACATAAAATATCTAGGAATAATACATCACATACAACAAAAAACATTCAATGTAAAAATAAACATGGAAAGTACTGACAGCCCAAGGGGATTTAAATAAAAACCACCATAGAGGACTAAATACCCGCTGACAGGGGGAGACGGACACTTACACTAGGGCAAAGGTGGGGGTCCACAGCTGACCGCACAAAATCCGGATCGCGGCACCTGGGAAGATAGAACAGCCACCACTAGAGCCTCAGGCAGGCTCCGTCTCAGCCTCTCAGCAAACACGCACAGGATGACCTGTCGTGACCTCTACGCGTTTCGCACCACGTGCTTCGTCAGGAGGTCACGTACAGCGTCATCCGCGCGTATTTATAGAAGGAAGGGAGTTGGTAAGGACAGCCCCTTCAGACGCCAGATCCAACGCCCTTAGATGGGCAGCTGTAGACTTAAAGTGATGCTACCTCTTTCTCTGACAGTGTCACATGTGCGATAGTCACGTGATGCAGGTCTACCATAGTATATACAAAACGGGAACTGCAGCACAGCAATATCAGCACTGCCAAAGACCATCACTAAGTATACAGACAGGAAGTAAATAAAAACACACAAATGCCAATATATATATTAATTAAACATAATAAATGCACATATAAAAAACAATACATAATCCTAATACATATATTATAAAAATGAGAGATTGATTTCATTTTAATAAAAAGAAGAACAAAGAAGAAAAAAGAAAAAAGAAAGAAAATAAACATGATTTATCTTAAAAAAGGTTTAAGTTCAATAAGTTCATTGAAACCAATAGGATGTCTAGTTTGCATTTCGTAAATCCAATACTGTTCACGTTTCAATAAGTGATTTTCTCTATCTCCTTGTCTGCTGTTCATTTGTATATGTTCAAGCCCTTTAAATGTAATACAAGCGGGGTCATTATTATGTATTTCTTTAAAGTGTTTTAGTAGCGGGGTGAGCGGCATACCTTTAGCCAAAATTTTTGGTATGTTTTTTACATTTCTCATATGTTCTAACATACGCATTTTTAGTGGCCTTTTTGTCTTGCCAATGTACTGTAAATTACAGTTACACTGCAGGACATACACCACATGTGTAGTTTGACAATTGATAAAGCTATTGATATTATATATCCTTTTTGTAACACAGGACGTAACAGTTGTCCCTTTACATATGTGATTGCACGCCTTACACTTCCCGCACTTATACGTGCCTTTAATGCCCAAGCGATCTTTAATATCACCAGATACAGCAATTTTTCTGGTGATTTGGCTAGGGGCTAACATATTTTTTAAATTTGGTGCACGTTTGAACACTACCCCTGGTTGTGAATTTAACTGAGGGCCCAGTATGGGGTCCATTTTTAATATCCCCCAATGTTTTTTTAGGATTTTTCTAACCCCATGATGCATGTCACTAAACTGAGTAATGAAAGCAGGAATTTTTGTATTTTTACCTTTCACTTTCTTGTTTCTCTTATATTGTGTCAGTGACTTCCTCGGTATTTTTTCAAGTTTCTTTATAGAGGAATCTATCAGTTCCTCATTATAATTCTTGTCAAGAAACCTATTTTTGAGGAATTGGGATTGTTTGTCAAAATCCTCAATTTTAGAATTGTTTCTCTTTAATCTAAGAAACTGATTAAAGGGGATATTTTGGACCCATCTTTTATCGTTTGCCAATTTGTATATGGGACTGTGGGAGTCGCTTGAGGTTTTCCGATGTCCTCCTCCACAGCTGAGGCTGTGGAGGAGATATACGATGACATTATCATTGTGTGGGGGGTTCCGAGGAAATCATACTTTATTTGTTGACCAACTTATGCGAATGACTGTAATCTAAAATTCAGTGGTGTTAACAGTTCAGTCAGCATAAATTTTTCTTATTTGGAGATATATATGAATCCAATACTGTTCAAACAGAAAACATATTCAAGGCAACAAATGTTAACTCTTACCTGACCTTTTAGCTGTATGATAAAAGATGGGTCCAAAATATCCCCTTTAATCGTTCTTCTAGATTAAAGAGAAACAATTCTAAAATTGAGGATTTTGACAAACAATCCCAATTCCTCAAAAATAGGTTTCTTGACAAAATTATAAGAGGAACTGATAGATTCCTCTATAAAGAAACTTGAAAAAATACCGAGGAAGTCACTGACCAATATAAGAGAAACACAATAAGTGAAAGGTAAAAATACAAAAATTCCTGCTTTCATTACTCAGTTAGTGACATGCATCATGGGGTTAGAAAAATCCTAAAAAAACATTGGGGGATATTAAAAATGGACCCCCTACTGGGCCCTCAGTAAATTCACAACCAGGGGTTGTGTCAAACGTGCACCAAATTTAAAAAATATGTTAGCCCCTAGCCAAATCACCAGAAAAATTGCTGATCTGGTGATATTAAAGATCGCTTGGGCATTAAAGGCACGTATAAGTGCGGGAAGTGTAAGGCGTGCAATCACTATGTAAGGGACAACTGTTACGTCCTGTTACAAAAAGGATATATAATATCAATAGCTTTATCAATTGTCAAACTACACATGTGGTGTATGTCCTGCAGTTGAACTGTACTTTACAGTACATTGGCAAGACAAAAGGCCACTAAAATGCGTATGTTAGAACATGAGAATGTAAAAAAACATACCAAAAATTTGGCTAAAGGTTGCCGCTCACCCCGCTACTAAAACACTTTAAAGAAATACATAATAATGACCCCGCTTGTATTACATTTAAAGGGCTTGAACATATACAAATGACAGCCGACAAGGAGATAGAGAAAATCATATTGAAAGTGAACAGTATTGGATTTACGAAATGCAAACTAGACTCCTATTGGTTTCAATGAAACTGATTACTTAAACCTTTTTAAGATAATCATGTTTATTTTCTTTCTTTTTCTTTTTTTTCTTTGTTCTTCTTTTATTAAATGAAATCAATCTCTCATTTTTATATAGATTGTATTAGGATTATGTATTGTTTTTATATGTGCATTTATTATGTTTAATTAATAATATATTGGCATTTGTGTGTTTTATTTACTTCCGTCTGTATACTTAGTGATGGTCTTGGCAGTGCTGATATTGCTGTGCTGCAGTTCCCGTTTTGTATATACTATGGTAGACCTGCATCACTGACTATCGCACTGTGACCACTGTCAGAGAGAGGTTAGCATCACTTTAAGTCTACAGCTGCCCATCTAAGGGCGTTGGATCTGGCGTCTGAAGGGGCTGTCCTTACCAACTCCCTTCCTTCTATAAATACGCGCGGATGACGCTGTACTGAACCTCTGACGAAGCACGTGGTGGAAACGCGTAGAGGTCACGCCAGGTCATCCTGCCGGTTTTGCTGAGAGGCTTAGACGGAGCCTGCCTGAGTCTAGTGGTGGCTGTTCTATCTTCCCAGGTGCCGCGATCCGGATTTTGTGCGGTCAGCTGTGGACCCCACCTTTGCCCTAGTGTAAGTGTCCGTCTCCCCCTGTCAGCGGGTATTTAGTCCTCTATGGTGGTTTTTATTTAAATCCCCTTGGGCTGTCAGTACTTTCCATGTTTTATTTTTACATTGAATGTTTTTTTGTATGTGATGTATTATTCTAGATATATTTATGTCAAGAGACCATATGTATGGCATCAATTTCTGGGCATTTACTTTTACCTTCTATCTCGAGCTGAGAAGGGGTTTGGATCCTCTCAGTCATTTATGTGTTTGTTTTATAAAATACTGTTATTAAACTCCATCCCTTGTGCGCTTCTGTGCTATTTTCTTTCATTTTCTTCTCAGGGTGCCCTCCCCCCTCTTGAGGGGGGATCACCTCTGAAGTGGGAGCCTCTGGGGAGACGCTCCATGCACGTGCAGCACAGGGATTATTCCAACCATTACATCTGCAGCACGAGCGCTGAATATCCTATTCCTGCCTACATCCAAAAACAATTTAAATACCATCCATAACAATTACACAATTAACTATTTCAATCGTTAAACAGAACAAGTTATCATCAGACAAAATATAAGTACCAAAAAGAATACAATATACAAAAGCAAGCCTCACCATGACCTAAAGTACACCATAAAAGACCAACAATTACATCTATCTAATTCGAAAATACATTACACACACATTTATGCATAGCAGCATAGCCAAAATCATTTTAAATACTGCAAAACAAGCTTTTCAAACAATCATTTCTTACCCTGTATGTATATATTGATCTAGACATACATACATACATACACAGTGGCAAGAAATGATCTTTAAAAAAAAAAAACATGTACAAGTTAAAAAAAATAAATTTCTTTTGTTCACTTACCATTACTTGACCCACTCCCCGACTCCCGTTGAACAGCTTACTCTCTAACCAATCCATGCACAGGAACCAATAAAATAATAAACCATAAAATAATAAACCATAAAAATCCAGGTGTCTTCTATTTGTAATCCATCTTCATCTGTATTCTTCTTTCTTGTATCTTCCGCTCTCTTCCGGGGTCTTCTTCTCTTCTTCGGCCACGCCCTGGTCTTCTTTCTTCTGTAGGAGGTCCTTCCTCCTCGGCGTCTGCCTTCAAAATGAGACGACATAGGCTTTTCTAGGCCTATGACGACACATTATCGTCATATGGTTCCCACGGCCCTGATTGGGCCTTGAAAACCCTGTGATATTGGGGAAAAAAATTAATTTTGATGACGTCATTTAAAGGCAATGACGCCAGCCAATCAGAATGGCTGTGCTTCAATTGCCTTTAAGATGACGTCATGAAAATAAAGATGGCCGGCCTCACATGGTAAGGTAGCCAATCAGAGCGTGGGAAATACATCCCAACTCTGATTGGCTCTAGTACCATGTGACAGGCTTTCAATGACGTCACATCCGTTCTCCCCAAAGCCTCTGTCACATGGTCTACTAGAGCCAATCAGAGTAGGGATGTTTGAGGTAGAAGTGAACAATAAGATACAATTGTCACGGTAGACCAGGTCTTATCTACACATTAATACCGGGATTCTGCACTGAGCACACAACATCAGTAAAATAAATTGTAATTTATTTCTTTTCACACAGACACACAAATCTTCACAATATACACTCAATAAAACACTTACTGGGATGGGGAATCGAAAACAAATGTCCTTGGAACTAAACAAAGTCTCTGGGCACGCATGCAAGTGGGTGCGCAAAAGGATCCGTGTAGCAGTTCCTGGCTATGGGGCGCAACTTGCCAGCCCGATATCTCAGCCAACAGGAAAAAGTTAGTTCAGTCCCTACAGGGTTCATTTGGGAACCCTTAGCTCTAACAAATTCCAGAAGAGGGGGATGATCCTTGGTTATGATATTATTAACCCTTCACACTCTGGAACCGCAGACGCTGGAACTTGGTAAAATCAGGTGAATCTCACTGGGACTGGCCAGCATGTATTTTTATAGGGTTCAGGGTCATCTGCACCCAATCCCGCCCGTGGGAATATTTTCCCCACATATCCCCGATTTGCCAGTACTTCGCAGAAAGGGCAGGGGCTGCCTCCCGGTTTGCACGGAGCATGTGCCAACATCACACCTGAGCTCCTTAGCATACTAGGGTCAGCCCCTTACCTGGTGACACTGAGTCTGGGGTTTGGCCACCAAGTGTGAAGCACGCATACTTTACACCGGTATCTGGCACTCACAATATCCCGGCCATCCTAACACCTAGGATTGCTGAGGCTTTTCAACTCCGGACTTCTCATAGACATTGAGGCACCCTCTCTGCAGGGTGTCTTTGAAGTACAGATTTGAAAAAACCCTCAGTTCATTCACCCTTAGCATATTTGCATGCTAAAGGATTTTTCCCAGGCTTACAGAAAAAGTTTTCCTGTCTTCACATTTAAAACCAACAGTATAACACAGTTTATTAATAACGTATGTTCTGCTTGTGCCACTACTATAACGTTTATGTATGTGTGTGGTTTCTTTTATCCCTCACTGCACTCCAAAAATTAGAGTGCTAGCTTATTTCGTTCGCGAGTGTAACAGGGGAGTTATCCCTGTTCAGGAAATGTGCTTCTAATCCGGCAGTGTGGTGGTTAACTGCTGGTAATCAATTATCCAACACCACCTGCCTGATTAGCTTCTTAGAAAAGCCTGTCTTTTGAGACAGGAAGGGATATTGTTCCTGAGTCTCACAACTTGTGAGACTGACCATGGGGACAGATGTCTTGAGCCTGCCAGAAGAATAGCAGAGCTACTTGCAAGACAGAGGGGAAAACACCTCTAAACCTGAGTGCTGACAAAACCTGAGGAAAAGGGCAGCAACCCAGGAACAGAGAAGACTTTCCCTCCAACCACTACAAACAGATAAGACTTTCCATTTATAAGACTTTTGGTATACCTGCTTATATCAAGATATATGTTTGGGGCTGGGAGACATGCTTATCTAAAGGGAGTTGTGGACCATAGGTTTCACTAGAAATACTCCCAAGTGAATAGAAGCTTTGTTTGACCCCTTGTTTGGATGGTTTTCTGATGTTAAGGAAACAGGCGCAATAAAAGTCTTATTTAATTTCACCATAACCAGTCTCCCTTGCATAACTCTGTGCGCGTTCCTCCTACAGCGAGTTAGCTTATTTAATTGAACGGGCTATGATGTGGGTTTGCGTTTTAACCCAATTCACACGTCAATTGACTTTCCCTCTCAAGTTATGAAGCTAACAAGGTAGTGGATACATTTTGACAGAAACCATTTCAGCTAGACCGCAAAACCACTTACTCAATTAACCTTGCAGTTGCGAGGTCGAGAGCTTAGAAAGTGATCCCTATACTTTCAACGCGGCCACCCATACAGAGCCACGCATCTTCAATCAGCGCTTGGTTTAGCGCTCACAGCTCCCTCTTGTGTCTCAAAACCAATTGGCACAGTTTGTATACATTTCTATTACTGCAGCTAGGGAATGGGCTGCAAAATGGGGACAAGAGAGAGGGTGTAGGGGAAAACATCAGTGTGGTGCACATACAGTTAACCCCTTCAGTCCAAATGCGAGTTGGGGTTAATCAGCCAGGTATAATGCTTTTATTAATGGCCTGATTAACCCCTCTATCGCCACAATAATTAAAAAGACAAAACTGTTAAAAGAAAAGATATCCTGATGACTTTTTGGTAATCAAATTAAATTTCATTGTAAAGCAAACAGTTTCACTACTTTGTGCTCCCCAAAAATGTGCACACTAACAATGTGTGAGGATTCGCCGTTCTGGGGCTTCTGTCCCCTTAACACTTACTCTCCCATCTGATCCCCATAGCACTAAAGAGTGGCAACCTGACGGTGGTACTTATGCGCAGCGCGCGGGTACTGCGTGGGCCCCGTCAGCCTCTTCTGTCTCTGCGCACAGGGCGCGTTCCTGTTCCTCCGGTCTTGACGCGTGGCGCGTGCGCGGTCTCCCCGTCGGTCTGCGGTCTCCGCCCCTCAGTCCCACCCCAGTCCTGACGTCGGTACTACGCGGCGCGGTTGTGCACCTTGTTCCGCCTCTGTTCTCGCGGGTCCCATCTCTGGTCTCCACCCCCGTACTGCCGCACACTGACGGCGCGTGACCGGGTTGCCTACGTGTTGCGCGAGGCGCGCATGCACACTCTAATGCGGTCGCAATTGGTTGTGCAATAGGACCCACCTGCATGATCCAGCAGCCTATCCAGAACCACAGCCCTACTTCCTGGTTGCCTCCCATTGGTGGGAGGTCCTTTAAATATGCTCTCAGAACTCTCAGTTATTGCTGAGCATAACTCCAGTTTGTGTGACTCTGTACTCACTACTCTGTGCCTGTCTGACTGTACCTTGCTGCCTGACCCTGCCTGGAACTTCCCTTGTGATACTCTCCTGCGCTGACCTTTGGCTTTGGATACGACTACTCTCTCTCCTGCATTGGACCACGACGACGCTGCTCTCTCCTGCACTGACCCTATCTTTGGCTCCACGACTACTATACACTCTCCAATCCTGACTCCGGCTACGTACCCCAACGATCCGCTACTCTATACTCCAAGACCCGGCAAGTACCTCATCTACGCTGTCTTCTATTACCCTGATCCAGCCTCTAAGACTATCTACACTCTAGATGTACCCTTGCGGTTGTGGTCGGCGTTTTATACAAATCCCTACCTCGGTCGCGCCTCATTTGTGGTGAGTTACAGTATGCTCGGCCCAACAAACTTTGACCCCGCTGAGGTAGGAAGAGTCCTAAGAACGCACGCCAATGCCCTGTCAAGTCTTGAAAATAAATGGGAGTCTAATGACCAAAACTTGAGAACCCTCCGAGAGGACTTTAGAACCTTATCCCTCCACGGTCCTCGCCCGGATTCCGTGCAATCGGTCACTAGTATTCCTCCCATGCCTGCCTATCTGTCCGAACACTGACTTCCCACACCCAATCGGTATGGGGGAAATCCTCACGAGTGTCGGGGCTTCCTTAGCCAATGTTTCATTCAGTTTGAGATTAATTCTTCCCGCTTTTATTCTTCTCGTTCCAAGGTAGCCTACATAATTTCTCTCCTCATTGATGATGCTCTTGCTTGGGCCTCTCCCATCTGGGAACGAAGATCCGACCTCTCCCAAAGCATTGGAGCTTTTACCAAGGAGTTCCGCAGGGTGTTCGATACACCAGGTCGAAAGGTATCCGCAGTTTCTGCTCTATTTTATTTCTCAGGGTAACCGCTCTGTTACTCGTAATGCACTCGAGTTTAGGACTATTGCCGCAGAGACGGATTGGAACGGAGAATCTTTGCTGCCTTCTGGCAGGGATTGTCTGACACTGTGAAAGATTAACTGGCGACTCATGATCGGCCTACCGACCTGTAGAATCTCATTGCGGTCTGCATCAAGGTGGATCGCCGCCTCCAGGAGAGAAGGACTGAGAGACGACTTCATCGCACGTTTACCTCCAGGATCAACCTCGACCAGATCGGTCAGTTTGAATTTCCTGTCCCAGATTCTTCTGAACCTATGCAATTGGGACTCAAGTCACTCTCGTGCACTGAGAAGCAACGCCGCATAGATGCTGGACTTTGACTGTATTGTGGGGGTCCTGGACATTTCGCTTTCTCTTGCCCCAACAAGGCGGGAAACGCAAGGTTCCCATGAGGCCCAGGGGAGTCTCATTGGGAACGATCTCTCTTTCTCCTATTGCTACTTCTAATCCCACAAAGATCCTTGTACCTATCTTCTTGTCCGGTAAGGGATTCTCTGTCTCCACTTTGTGCTTTCTTGATTCGGGTGCAGGGGGCAACTTTATTGATCAGAGTTTTGCAGAACACCACAAGATCCCTTTAGTGTGCAAGCAGAACCCTATCGCCTTGGAGGCCATTGATGGTAGACCACTTCAGCCTGCATACATCTCGTTGGAGACCCAGATTATTCAGCTAAGGTCTGTAAATAACTATGTGGAAGATATTTCTTTGAATGCCATTCACACTCCCTCTATTGCAGTAATCTTGGGTTTACCCTGGCTACAAGTTCATAATCCACAGATTGATCGTTTGATCAAGGAACCTATTCAGTGGAGTTCATACTGCGTTCAAAATTGCCTTGAAGGCTCAAGTAGCGTTTGTGCTACCACCGTATCTGAAGATATAGAAAGGGTACAGCTACCAGAGGAATACATCGACTTCAAGGATGTCTTCGAAAAAGTTAAGTCTGAAATACTTCCTCCACATTGTCCCTACGATTGCCCCATCGAATTACTTCCAGGTACGACACCGCCCAGAGGGGCTTCTTATCCCTTGTTTATGCCGGAGACTAAAGCCACGAAAGAATATATCGCTGAGAATCTACTGAGGGGCTTCATCCGCAAGTCCACATCTCCCGCTGGGGCCAGGTTTTTCTTCGTTAAGAAAAAGGATGGGACCCTGTGGCCATGCATTGATTATCATGGACTCAACAAAATTACTATTAAAAATCGCTATCCTCTTCCTCTCATATCCAAACTTTTCGATTGTTTTCAAGGAGCTAAAATCTTCTCCAAATTGGATCTACGGGGTGCGTATAACCTTATCAGAATCAGTCAAGGCGACGAATGGAAAACTGCATTCAATACCCAGGATGGCACCATGAGTACTTGGTCATGCTTTTCGGTCTTTGTAATGCTCCAGCTGTGTTCCAAGATTTTGTCAATGAGATATTCAGAGATCTTCTCAATTCCTTTGTAATTGTGTACTTGGACGATATTCTAATTTTTTCTAAGTCTCTTGAGGAACATGTAGGACACGTTAAACAAGTACTACTTCTACGAGAAAACCATTTGTTCGCTAAACTTGAAAAATTTCACTTTCATCAATCTTCTACCGTTTTCTTAGGATACATAATTTCGGACTCTGGCCTCACGATGGATCCTGCCACGGTCAAAGCGGTTCTGGCTTGACCTCAACCCACCACGCTCAAGGCTGTACAGCGCTTCCTGGGGTTTTCCAATTATTATCACAGGTTTATTCAGAATTTCTCTTCTTTAGTAGCTCCTCTGACGCTCTTACTCAAAAAGGAGCAGATCCCTCGTCTTGGTCTTTCGCTGCAGTGAATCTTTTGATCTCTTAAAGAAAGTGGTCGTATCCGCCCCGGTACTGGTGCATCCTGATCCTAAGCTCCCCTTTACCCTCGAGGTGGATGCTTCTGATGTCGGTGAAGGCGCTGTTTTGTCCCAGAGAAACAACCCTCAGGCCAGGTTGCATCCTTGTGCTTTTTTCTCCCAAAACATTTCCGCAGCTGAACATAACTATGATATTGGGAATCGTGAACTTTTGGCCATGAAACTTGCTTTAGAGGAATGGAGACACCTTTTAGAAGGAACAGAGATGCCTATAACAATTGTTACGGATCACAAGAATTTGTTGTATATCGAAGGAGCTCGTCGTCTGGGAGCCCACCAAGCCAGATGGTCACTCTTCTTTTCAAGGTTCAACTTTGTTATCACTTACCTTCCTGGGACTAAAAATGTTAAGGCAGATGCTCTGGGCCCGTCAATTTTCGCTTGGGGATAATTCTGAGGATCAACTAAGTCTATTCTTCCATCCAAACTCATTCGTCCTTCAGCAAAATCAGATTCCTGATAATCTTACGGTCCTTGAAGGCCATTTGTTTACTTCTCCTTCCTTGCGCTAACAGGTCCTGGAATGGGGACACTTCTAAATCGGCAGGTCATCCCGGGGCAAAAAGGACATTAGATCTCATCTCCCGGACCTTCTGGTGGCCTCGGATGCAGAAGGATGTTAAGGACTTTGTACTTGCGTGCCCAACTTGTGCAAGGACTAAGACTTCTAGGAACCTCCCTGCTGGGCTACTTCAGCCATTACCTGTCCCGGTTCGGCCATGGACACACTTATCCATGGATTGCGTGGTGGATTTACCTAATTCTAAAGATATGAACACTATTCTTGTAGTAGTAGATCGGTTCTCCAAGCAATCACATTTTCTACCTCTCAAAGGCTTGCCTAGCTCTCCCAAACTTGCTGAAATATTCATCAAGGAGATCTTTCGCCTACACGGAATTCCTACAGTGATTGCATCCGATAGAGGATCACAGTTTATATCTAAATTTTGGTGCTCTTTGTCTCCAGCTGGGCATATCTCTTCACTTTTCTTCGGGGTATCACCCGCAAACTAATGGACAGACGGAAAGAACTAATCAGTCTTTAGAGCAATTCATTCGGTGCTTCGTGTCTGATTCCCAGGACGATTGGTCGGACCTCCCTGCTTGGGCAGAATTCGTACACAATAACCTTTGTAGCGAATCTACCACTGAACCCCCCTTTTATCATCAATTACAGATTTCATCCAGTACTCTTCCTCTTACAGTTTCTACCTCAGGGGTCTCAGCCGCCGCCGACAGGATCAGGGAACTTCACGGTCTATGGAGAAGGACCCAAAGGAACATCAAATCATCTGTCGAGCGACAAAAACGTCAAGCGGATCACCATCGTAGACCAGCTCCTAAATTTAAGCCTGGTGAAAGTCTGGCTGTCTTCAAAAAATATTAGGCTAAAGGTTCCGTCGATGAAATTTGCTCCTAGATTCCTCGGCCCGTTTTCTATTTCTGAAAAAATCAATCCAGTAGCTTATCGCTTGTCTTTGCCTCCATCCATGAGAATTCCTTCAGTTTTTCATGTATCCTGGCTCAAACCTGTGATCCAGAACGCTCACTCCATTCCCGTACTCCCTACCACTTCCGTATTGTTACAGGGTCAGCCCGAATACGAGATCCAATCTATCCTAGATTCCAAATTCTCTCGAGACTCCTTACATTATCTCGTTCATTGAAAGGGATTCGGTCCTGAGGAGAGATCATTGGTTCCAAATCATCGGATTCATGCAGCAAGAATGGCCAGGAACTTCCATTTGAACTTTCCAGAGAAGCCTTCATGGAGTAGCCCAGAGGTCACTCCTAGAGGGGGGGTACTGTGAGGATTCGCCATTCTGGTGCTTCTGCAACCCTAACCCTTACTCACCCATCTGATCCCCATGGCACTCAAGAGTGGCAACCTGGCGGTGGTGGGTACTAAGCGGACCCTGTCGGCCTCTTCTGTCTCTGGGCGCAGGGTGCATTCCCATTCCTCCGATCTTGACGCGCGGTGCTCGGTCTCACGTCAGTCTGCTGTCTCCGACCCTCGGTCCCGTCCCCATCCTGATGTCGGTAATACGCTGCGCGGTTGTGCACCTCGTTCTGCCTCTGTTCTCGCGAGTCCCGCCTCTGGTCTCTGCCCCCGTACTGGCGCGGGTGTTGTGGCGCGTGATGACGGCGCGCGACTGGATCGCCTACGTGTTGCGCGCGCACTCTAATGCGGTCACAATTGGCTGTGCAATAGGACGCACCTGCATGATCCAGCAGCCTATCCGGAACCGCAGCCCTACTTACTGATTGCCTCCCATTGGTGGGAGGTCTTTTAAATATGCTCTCAGAACTCTCAGTTATTGCCGAGCATAACTCCATTTTGTGTGATGCTGTACTCACTACTGTGTGCCTGTCTGCTTGACCCTGCCTGGAACATCCCTTTGTGATACTCTCCTGCGCTGACATTTGGCTTTGGATACGACTACTCTACTCTCTCCTGCATTGACCCTGGCATTGGATGATGACGACGCTGCTCTCTCCTGCACTGACCCTGGCTTTGGCTCCACGACTACTCGACGCTCTCCAATCCTGACTCCGGCTACGTACCCCAACGATCCGCTACTCTATACTCCAAGATCCGGCAAGTATCTCATTTACGCTGTCTTCTATTACACTGATCCGGCCTGCAAGACTATCGTACACTCTAGACGCGCCCTCGCGGTTGTTGTCTGCGTTCTATACAAATCCCTACCTCAGCCCCGCGGTCGCGCCTCGTTTGTGGAGAGCTACGCGTTACACAATGTAAGAGCCATTTTAAACCAGAAGAATAGGTCTTCATCTAAGAAAACAGAGACATTGATAGACAACTTCCATTGTCCACGCACAATGCTTCTTGGAGGAGCAGCAAAATTAACTACAGCACTAATCTAAGGGTCACTTAACATAAAAAGAAGAAACGTTGCCTGGTTGGAAGTGTATAGAGATACTTCATATCATAGAGTACTGCACGATGTGGGTGTAACCGATAAGATGATATGACAGACTGGCTTTGTATCACTAAACGATGCAGCTCCGAGTTATGTTCCTAACCTAACAGATACCTGGGAAATGTCAATTTAAATATATTTTATATATTCGAATGAGCTAATTTCCAAGGTGTGCTCAAAGATATCTCTCCACGTGCAGAGTAACTGACTATTTGGAGGTATAAAACTCAACTGGCACTCTACTACAGGGTTCCGCAAACTAGGGGGTCAGGATGTTCTAAGAGGGACACGGCATTTACAGAGTCCCAGCGCTCGTCCCTAAGTCATTTAAATTAACTGCCGGGGGAGGCGTGAGGCCTCTAACTTCTCTTACCTGCTCTCAGCTGGATCTTCGGCGACGTGTCGCCATGACAACGCGGTGGGGTCAAATGGCCACGTGATGTTGTGACGTCACATGATGCCGCCGTAGTCAGAGAGCAGGTAAGGAGAGGGGACGCGAACAGAAAAGTTTGCGCACCCCTGCTCTACTAAATAGGAATCTGACTCGAAAATAAATAAATATCTGACTGAAATTTGGTAAATTTGCACATCTGTACACCTGATTCATTAAAATACAAAATAAATCCCATTCTTTTCAATTCCTTATTTCCTCTTTGATAAATCATGCACTTATTTTTACAATTGATTACAGCAGAAAGATTTTAGTAAATATCATCTTGACTTACTGGAAGATAAAGCATGAAACAGACACTATCATTAGTTTTATCGATATTGAAAACGGAGGCAGGGTATGACTAACTTTTCTTGCTCAGTGCTGTGCACTAGCAAAAGCTAACCAATGTCATAAGAAAGAAGACTTATTGGGGATTTACCCATATGCTACCTGGACACGGTATTGTCTGTTCATGTGCTTTTTTAATGTGTTTGATAGAAATGTATCTTCTGTGTAAGTAGCCTCTGTATATGTGCAGTGCTTGCTTTCTTTGTTATTAGATAATAACATTTGATTATATTATATCAACCCCACTTTTTAACTTGAAGAATACTGTACATCAGAGGAGGGCTTGAAACAACACGTTTTTGGTTGTGAATTAACAAAATCAGTGCTGTACATTTCTTCTATGCATTGTTATGTAAAGGAAGTTGTTATTTATTAATTTATAATGGTACCAGAGTAGACCCGTCCTTGGGGTAGGAAGCAGGGGGTCTCCGGAGCTGAACTAAATAAATTTCAGCTGTGGGGACCCCCTGCTTCCTGAGATTCTTCCCTCCTCAGGGGGTGCCAGTACAGTATCTCAGCTAAGGTTGATGTCCCATCACATGGGCCTGTAGGAAGTTGTTACTTCATAATCAACTTTCTATTGGTTCATGTGACCAGGGGCTTTAAACCTGAGCAGGAGAAACTGGCACCCCCTAAGGAGGTAAGTATTTCAGGAAGCAGGGGGTCCCTTGGGCTGAAATTAATGTGATTCAGCTTTGGAGACCCCCTTCTTCAATACTGCATGCATTATAAAAAAAGCAGGATTGCAGGTACTCTCTCCCCCTTGTTGCCCCCTGAGATCTGCCACCCCTAGGTGGTGCCTTACCTGCTTACCATCTAGGGATGGGCCTGTACCAGTGTAAAAAAAACTTTACCACCAAAACAAACAAAGTAAGCGTTACTACCAAAACTAAAAATACACATTAGGAGAAATCCCTACACCCAAGATATTAATTAATCATCAGAAATTTTGCAAATACTGCTTATTTTTTTTGTTTAATTTTAATAGGTCTGAAATTAATGCTGGATATAAAAACGAACAGCAACATTAATTTTTCTTCTTGAAATGCCTGATAGACACTAAAAAAGAATCCAGTTTTAGTAGATTAATATTTTTCAGCTGTGTGAGTTTGCAGTATAACTTCCAGATTATAGAATATTCACAGGTAGTGTTAGGACCTGCATACTGGTTATGCCCTGATGTGGCTGCAAGCTTATACCACTTTGGCCAAAGGGTTTAACTAAATGTCCCTTACTTATGAAAATACAAATGTTTAGTTAAATACTTATGTATTTTTTTTTGCCATATTGGATGTAGCATTGAGTATTTTTGTTTTTTGCTGTATACATTTGGCCACACCCAGTAGCACTCCTTTTGACTGACACACACACACACACACACACACACACACACACACACACACACACACTGGTGGGTGCTGGGTTTAGAGCTCGCAGGGATTGTGTGTTCATAACTTCCAGATTAGAATTATTCAATTTACTCTCTTAAAATCACTTAAAAAACAAAAAAAACTGCGTTAAAAAATAGGATAAAAAGCTCAATTAGGCCTTTCCTAGATATGATTTGAAAGGTTTTGTCTGGGCATAGTAATCATTGTGTGGTCTCATCGCATTCTCAGATGACATAAGCAGTCTTAACCCCTTTACTGCTAGATATGTTTGCATGACATTGTAGACAAAACAAAGTGGCTAAAAACACATCTGAAATACTGAGTACAGGTGAACTTCCGCGCTCGAGCCGTCCGACGGCTCCCTTGATGCTATCCGTGCATGAACGCCTCCTCTAAACATTCCTAAAGGGGGCTCCAATAAATAGAGTCCCCAAAACAAAAAGAGAAATGCGCACAGAGTACACAGGGGGTTAAGACCAGATATAAAGAGGAGTGCTCTATTTATAGGTGTATACAGTACATAAGTGTAGACATGCAATTGATGACACAACACCTACTAGGTGTATAGTAGCAAATTTATTCAATATAGTAAAAACACAAGGATTAAAAGTTAAGGGTCCACAAATGACCACAACATAATCAAGGCAGACGGTTCCTAGGCCGCTGCTCTAACACTAAAATATGCCAGATAGGTGGCAAAACAGTGCACACTGTGCACACACAACACATACAAATACAGACACTGTGGTCACAAGAAAAGATAATCAATGCAGCAGACTATGGCAAGACCTGCTGCCGGGTACGGGGGCTCTTAACCCAAGTAGTGCGAGCTGGGACCGCTCGCTGACGCCAGAGGTCTGGACTGCACCAGGGGCGGAGATGACAGCACAGCAAGAACTACCCGGATCAGTCTCCACCCAGGCAGACAGCAAGCGCGTATGGTGACCTCACGTGACCTCTAGGCGTTTCGCAACCACGTGCTTCGTCAGGAGTACACATAAGACCTCTTACGTGTACTCCTGACGAAGCACGTGGTTGCGAAGGCATAGATGGAGAGGGTTACATGCTCATCCTTATGACTTTCTAAACAAAGTTTAAAACATCAACATGTTGTAATGTTGAGTTGGGTTACTTACCACTGATCTACGGCTTTATCTAGATCTTTGGGATATCTATTAATGATTAGACAAGGAATAGACGTTTACGACTACCAACAGTTATTAGTAAGTGACTAACATCTGTACAGTACAGTGTTTCAGCATGATTAACCTTAAAAGTCATACTTGCAATGTTTTTAAAGAAGATATCCCACCTTTATTTAAAACACTTTTTACAGCATGGGAACCAGCTGCACCATAATTTTCAAGTCTGGAGATGCTCCAGTTCCCCAGATACTTATCGGTGTTAAAGACGCAATGCTGCTCCAAATTGCCATTTTTTAACAGTATTGAAATCAAGGGGGGGGGGGGGGGGGGGGTCCTCCACACACTATTTTCAGCTCTGGGGATGCCCTAGTTCTCAAAAGAGATTTACAGTATTAGGTGCCAGTGCACTGTCTTGTTGTTTTTACTGGCGGCTTGAGAAAGCTTTTGGCAAAACGCGTTGAATTGTGCCTCTGAAGACTCCGTATCCAACTTTTGGCAGCCAAATTGATTGTAGATGCCTCAACCGCTTCATCCGCTAGAAACACTGACGTCACCAGCAGTGACGATCGCGGAAGCACAGAGGCACAGAGAAACCGGCAAAAACCTTATGGAACAACGAGTCCTCGCAAACGTATTGTATACTTTGTGAAAATTTGAATGAACATTGTTACCACCTTTTGATGTGATATATATATATATATATATATATATATATATATATATATATATATATTGTGACAGGGTCATTGACTCAGTATATGTTAATAGGAGATGGCAGTATGCATGCTTTCCAGTAGACGAGGGGTTAACCCAGCTTGTTAAGCAGACCACAGGTGATTCAAATTAAGCTAGTTCACCTGCTTTAAAACAGGAACAGGAAATGCCTCTGGGGCGGCAGTCTCTCTCTCTGAGGTGCAGAGAGAAGACAGCGGAGTGTTGACAGACAGACACAAGCTGATCAGATTGACCCTGTCCCAAGGGGGGAGAATAAAGCTCCCAGGTAAGGAGCCAACTGCTATTGCTGAACCTTGTTGGGCTGGACTAGGTTAGCTAGCCAGCCAGGTAGTTAGCCTGCACTTTTTGTTTAGTCAGTGCCCCGACCGAGGTTAGGCTTTTTGTTTACGTTTCAATTTAAAGGGACAGTGTACCCATTGTTTTAGTTACCTTTTTTGGACAAATAAATCCACCAGCACTATTTCACCAGAAAAGTCGTGTTGTCTCCTCACTTACCAAGACCATCCTGCCACAGGACGTTGTAAAGGCCTTAGTGCACAGCACCGCTGTTCAGCAGGAAAACACGGCTGCACAACGCGAGACGAACCGGCTACTTGCAGCCCAGCTTGACATTATTGCAGAGACACAGAAACAGCTGATTGAGCAGCTGACCCAGATTAAAATGGACTCGTCCAGTGCGGCCCCGGCGCGGCCCGTCCAGGCGAATGTGTACCTGCAGAAAATGACGCCGCACGATGACGTCGAGGGATACCTCAGGTCCTTTGAGCGAATCGCTTCCCGGGAAAGTTGGGCCCGCTCCAAGTGGGCTGGGATTATCGCACCCTTTTTACTGGGGGAAGCCCAAAAAGCGTATTGTGACCTTGACGAAGAAGCCGCAGCAGACTATGACTGTCTGAAAAGCGAAATCCTTGCAAGGATTGGAGTGACTCCCGCAGTTTGTGCGCAGAGGTTCCATACGTGGAGATACCAGGAACAGAAGCCACCCAGGTCCCAGTTATGGGATTTGATTCACCTAGCATCCAAGTGGCTGAAACCAGAGGAATATAGCCCGACATGGATCCTTGAGATGGTGGTGTTGGACCGCTTCATTCGAGCGTTACCCCAGGACCTTCAACAGTGTGATGCCATGGTAGGCGCAGTGGAGCAGTTTCTGGCTACCCGTGAACTGTCACGCCCCACTCGCACAAACCACAACCCACGTACCAACTCGAACAGTAGAGGCCAGCGCTGGCGCCAGGACCTACGACCGTTCGCACAATTTGAGCGGGTGGAAGAAAACCCGGATAGGGACAGAAACTCTAAATCTCAGAAAGGGTTTCAAGAACGAACTGGGCCAATTGTTTGTTTTGAGTGTGGGGAGACGGGACATATTAAGGCTCACTGCCCACAGTTGTCTGAGCCAATGGAGTGTGCGTATGGCTCTGTGAAGTCTGAATTTTGTGGAGTGGTAGGTATGACCCGCGAGGGAAAACGTACCCACAACTTCCTCACCACGGTGATTTTAAATGGTAAACCAGTCTCCACCCTGGTGGACTCAGGGAGTAATATTAGCTTGGTATCAGGAAAGTTGGTTAAGCCTCTCCGGTTACACCAGGGTGAGAAGTTGCGGGTATTATGTGTGCATGGGTGTACGCTTCCGTACACCACGACTCTGATAACAGTAAAAATCGAGGGGCAAGTCATCCAAACTACGGCAGCAATTGTACCAAAGTTACCCCATTCCCTAGTGTTAGGCTGTAATTTCCTGGGTTTTGACACCCTGATCAGAGGACAGCTCACCTTAAAAAATCCTACTCCAAATGAGCTTTTTCCGTTTACAGACCCCGAATTAGTCTCCGAGGTGTCTAAAACTCCGAAGTCGAAACGAGAACGTAGGAAGGAAAAAAAAAGAGGTACACCCCCACCCCAGTTAGCACTGGCCACTACTCCTGACGGAGAGGGACCAGAGGGAGAAGAGTTGTCCGAGACAGGACCTGTTGATGCTCAGGTGTCCGAGTCGCCCGTGGAGGTAACCGGCCAAACTCCAGATGAGGAAGGTTTTGAAAGCCTAGAACTTTCCCTGACTAACTTTGGTAGGGAGCAGGCTAATGATCCCCAGTTGAAAAATGGGTTTAGCCAGGCAGTAGAAGTTAATGGAGTCCCGGTAGAAGGGACAACCAAGGAATCCTATCCCTATTTTTGTATTAAAAATGACTTGTTATACCATGTGAGCCAAGAGGAGGGCCAAGAGATAGAAAACTTGCTAGTACCCAATTCATTAGTAAGGAAGGTCCTGGAGCTAGCACACTCTCACTTATTGGGGGGTCATCTGGGAGTAGAGAAGACACAGCAAAGAATCCTAAAAAGATTTTACTGGCCAGGGATATATAATGCAGTAAAGAGATTCTGTGCCTCTTGTCCAGAGTGTCAGTTGACAGCCCCCCGACCAAGTTTGAGGGCCCCATTGATCCCTATGCCTATTATTGAGATCCCATTTGAGAGGATCGCCATGGATATAGTGGGTCCCTTGGAGAAATCTGCCAAGGGTCATCAATACATCATAGTGATCCTAGACTATGCCACTCGCTATCCAGAGGCGTTGCCTTTACGTAATACTTCCTCCAAAGCTATAGCTAAGGAATTGTTACAGGTATTCTCCCGACTCGGGATACCGAAGGAAATTCTGACAGATCAGGGTACCCCGTTTACATCTAAGCATATGCGAGACTTATGTGTAGAGCTAAAAATACAGTCCCTAAGAACCTCTGTTTACCATCCGCAAACGGACGGACTGGTAGAACGATTTAATAAAACTCTGAAGATGATGTTGAGAAAGGTGGTTGCTAGTGATGGGAAAAATTGGGACACCTTGTTGCCTTATCTCTTGTTTGCTATCCGAGAGGTGCCACAGGCCTCTACAGGGTTTTCCCCATTTGAACTCCTGTATGGGAGACGCCCAAGAGGGATTCTGGATAGCCTCAAAGAAGAGTGGGAGCAACAAGCTGTTCCAGGGAAAAATGTCATCCAATTTGTGGAAGATTTGAAAGAACGTATTGCGCATATTACCCCCATAGTCAGACAACATTTAGAAGAGGCACAGAGGGCCCAACAGAACCTTTACAACAGACAGGCTACGGTTCGCAACTTCCGAACAGGGGACCGTGTAATGGTGCTTGTTCCCACGGCCGAAAGCAAGCTGTTATCACATTGGCAGGGGCCATATGAGGTTCTAGAACAGGTCGGTCCGGTGAATTATAAAATTCGACAGCCAGATCGGAGGAAGGTAGAGCAAATCTATCACATAAATCTATTAAAATCCTGGAAGGATAGAGAGGTATGTCTGACAGTAGTAGCTAATAAATCCGGGAAAGGGGAGGAACCACTTGTTCGAATATCGGCAGAACTCACCCCTGAACAATACAGAGAAGCTGTGGACTTGGTAAAAAGGAACAGGGATGTATTTTCCAGCATACCAGGGAAAACTAGGGTGATTTCCCATGATATCGTCACCAAGCCAGGCGTAGCCATTAAGATAAGACCCTATAGAATCCCAGAAGCCAGAAGAGGGGCTATTCAGTCAGAGGTAAAGAAGATGCTAGATTAAGGCGTAATTGAGGAGTCCCATAGTCAATGGTCCAGCCCTATTGTCTTGGTACCTAAGCCAGATGGGTCAATACGGTTCTGTAATGACTTTAGAAAAGTAAATGAAGTCTCGAAGTTTGATGCCTATCCTATGCCACGGTTAGACGAGTTAATTGAGAGGTTGGCGAGAGCTTAACAAGCTGGGTTAACCCCTCGTCTACTGGAAAGCATGCATACAGGCGGGTCTTACAGCCAACCCAGCTAAATGTTCAGTCGGCCTAGCACAAGCAAAATATCTTAGCTATGTTGTGGGAAGGGGGACAGTAAAACCCCAGCTCAATAAAGTTGAAGCCATTGAGAGTTGGCCCCGTCCCCTTAAAAAAAA
>WSYH01005278.1:0-45768 GCA_036426205.1 Ascaphus truei | reverse complement strand
GCCCGCTATGTCAGCCTCTATCTTCTCCATCCGTCGATCCATCCGTTGATCCATATGTATCATCTGTTGATCCATTTGTAGCATCCGTTGCTCCACATTTAGCATTGTCTCCAGAAGCAGATCTATATTTGCTAGCACAATAGAATTCCCGGGGAGATCCACAGTTATCCCATTCAGCATCCGGTCTAACGAGTTGCTTCTTGTGCATGGCGTGTGAACATCTGGGGGGATGGGTGCAACCGAGGATGAGATGGGCGTTCCATGGAGAGAAGCGGCAGCGACATCGAAGTAGAGTGGAGGAGGTGACCTGTGGATATCCGGTAGAGGAGAAGCGGCAGCGTCGTCGAAGAGGGATGGAGAAAGTGACCTTTGGATTTCCGGGCGAGAAGCAGAGTCGTCTAAGAGCAAAGGAGAAAGTGACCCGTGGATTTAAGAGGCAGCGTCGTCATATAGAACTGGAGAAGATGGCCTGTGGGTTTCCGTGAGGGCGGCGGCAGCGTCAAAGACGAGGGGTGGAGAAGACGGCCTGAAGATTTCCGGGACAGCGGCGGCAGAGTCGTCAAAGCGTATGTGAGGAAGTGGTCTGCGGGTTCGATGGGTTGGCTGCCAATCGTTTTGCGTCGAGAGTACATCACCGTATATCTTCTTGACATAATAAGGCTGATGTCTATGAAAATCCTTAGCCTTTGGGGTCAGCAGAAGGTTTTCTTTATTGGCCTTAGCCTGTCGCTTTTGCCTTGGCATGGAAACGGCAACCGCCTTTCGCTTTTCTGCTTGACAGGCACGGCAGAGGCGAGCGGGTTCCTGCGTCCGTAGAATCGGGGTTGTACCATGGAAGCAGGTGGCACAATGCAGTATCTGGACAAGGGCAAGTTCAGATAAAGATCATCGAGTGGTGGTGTTGCAGGGTACATGCAACTACACACGCGGGTTACTTGACAAGGCTTATTTATTTAGCTTTAAAAGATATACAACACACAAAACAAAAATAGCTTTTCATCAGCAAACAAAAGGAAAAAATGGCTTTTCATCAGCAAACAAAAGAAAATGGCTTTTTCTTCAGCAGATAAACAAAACAGTTCTCTTTAGCAGACAGTCTAAAAATAAGGCAGCTACCCTTTTCTATGCAGGGGACAGACAGTTCATAATTCATCTACTTTGCTCACAGACCTTGTATCAGTAATCTCTTCAGTAGCTTACTCCTCTCTCCTCAACAGCCAGCCTCATGTGTCTAAAGCCTGGGGTTTTAACACACCTTGATTATGCAGCTGGGATCCAACTAATTGTCCTGAGGTTCCCAGCTGAGGTTAACCTAGTCAGTGCTGCACTGCAGACTAGACATAGTTTTTCCAGGCATATAGCTGGTGGCTTTTATTTACCCTGTCACATTCCTCCCCTGTTAGTGTGTGGCTGGGGCTACGCACGGCTGAAGCCCGACCATCCACCCCTTCTCTAGAAAAGAAGTCAGCATTTGTGTTCTCTTTTCCCGGCCTGTGCTGAATCTCAAATGAGAAGGGTTGGAGGGCCATATACCACCTAGTCAATCTAGCATTGGAATAATACTATTTCACCACTTCAGTGGAGCATGGTCCGTCACCAAAGTAAAATGGACTCCTGCCAGGTAATGCCTCAAAGCCTCTATTGCCCACTTTACTGCGAGGCACTCTTTCTCAATCACTGAGTAGTTTTTTTCCCTCGGGAACAATTTCCTACTCAGGAAAAGGATAGGGTGTTTAACTCCCTCAAACTGTTGTGACAATACTGCCCCTATCCCTATCTCTGATGCATCTGTTTGCACTATTAAAGGGCTGTTGAAGTCTGGGCTTCTAAGGATGGGACCCTCTGATAGACACCTTTTTATGTCCTCAAAGGCTCTCTGACAATCTCTTGACCATACCACTTGTGTAGGGGCACATTTTTTGTGAGGTCCGTTAAAGGGGCTGCCACTTCTGAATAGTTGGGGATGAACCACCGGTAGTACCCTGCTAAACCCAGCAGAGAGCGTACCTGCATTTTTGTTTGGGGGGTCGGAACTTCTTTCAGGGCAACTACCTTGTCGGCTAGTGGCCTTATTTTCCACCTCCCATTGCATACCCTAAGTATTTAGTTTCCGCCTTACCCAGGGCACATTTCTTAGGGTTGGCTGTGAGCCCTGCCTCTCTTAGAGATTTGAGGACAGAATTCAGCCTATTTAGATGGGGCGGCCAGTGTTTACTATAAATGACAATGTCATCTAGGTAGGCTGCGGCATAATTCCTATGGGGCCTCAGTACCTTATCCATGAGTCTCTGAAATGTGGCTGGGGATCCATGCAGTCCAAATGGCATCGTCACAAACTGGTATAAACCCATGGAAGTGGCAAAGGCTGTTTTGCAATTTGACTTTTCCTCTAAGGGTATTAGCCAGTATCCTTTTGTCAAGTCCCGCGTGAATATATATTCCGCGTTACCAAGGGCGTCAATTAATTTGTCCACCCTTGGCATCGGATATGCATCAAACTTGGATACCGCATTGACCTTTCGGAGGTCCTCACAAAATCTTACCTTCCCATCGGGTTTAGGGACCATAATTAGTGGACTACACCACTCACTGCATGATTCCTCAATCACTCCTAAGTGTAACATTTCTTGTACCTCCGTCTCTACCAGAGCCCTACGACTTTCAGGCAACCTATAAGGACGGGAACTTACTTTTACCCCAGGTGCTGTCTCGATTGCATGGGAAATTAAGTTAGTTTGTCCTGGTAAGTCAGAAAAAATATCATGGAATTGTGCAATTATTGCTAACAAGTCCCCTTTTTGTTCAGAGGACAACTGTTTACCCATTGGGATTTTATCGTCACTCACGGTGTTCTCCCGTGGAGGCTGAGGACCCAAGTCCGTTTCCTCCTCCACCGGGTGGATGAATAGAGACCGCTGCATCTTCCAGGGTTTCTGCAAGTTCACATGGTAAATTTGTTTACCCTTCCTGGACCCTGGTTGAGCGATCTCATAATCCACATCACCCGTACGGCGGAGTACTTCGAATGGGCCCTGCCATTTGGCCAGGAGTTTACTCTCGCAACTGGGTAATAATAACATCACCTGGTCTCCCGGGTGAAACAGTCTCATGCGAGCATTCTGATTGTGATGTCTCTCCTGACTGTCCTGGGCTGATCTAAGATTCTCCCTGGCAAAATGGCCGAACACATCTAGGCGCTTCCTATGGTCTGGTACATATTGCAGGGTATTCTTAGAAGGGGACCGCTGTTCCTCCCAGGATTCCTTAAGGAGGTCTAGGATACCCCGGGGTTGGCGGCCATAGAGCAATTCAAATGGAGAGAATCCCGTGGAGGCCTGGGGAACTTCCCGCACTGCAAACAGCAGAAAAGGGAGAAGTTCATCACAGGCTCTCTTCTCTGAATCTACAAATTTCCTCAGCATCCCTTTTAGAGTTCGGTTAAATATTTCCACCAATCCGTCAGTCTGTGGATGGTAGACCGATGTCCGAACAGACTTGACCTCTAGTAATTTTAAGACATCCTGCATCAGTTTACCCATGAAATTTGTACCTTGGTCTGTCAACATAACCTGGGGAAGTCCAACCCGTGAGAACAGTTCCAACAACGTGTTGGCTACTTGCTTCGCCGTTGCTGTTCTCAGGGGGAACGCCTCAGGATATCTTGTCGCATAATCAACTATTACAAGGAATAACCTGTGTCCTTTCGCAGAAGGTTCTAGAGGTCCTACCAAGTCTACCCCAATCCTCTCAAAGGGAACTGACACCAAGGGTAGAGGAACCAAAGGGGCTGGTTTTTGTCCTTTTGGACTAGTTAGCTGGCACTCTGGACATGCTGCACATAGCTTAGCAATATCACTATACATCCCTGGCCAATAGAATCGGGATGAAATACGGTCCAATTTTTTATCCCTGCCCAGGTGACCACCCCAAGGGACAGTATGGGCTAGAGTGAACACATATTTAACAAATGCCTTGGGAACCAATATCTGTCTGGTGACCTCCCCTGTTTGTGTTTGCCTATTCACCCTATATAGGATATCCTTTGATAGCTCAAAATGGGGGAATACTATCACCCCCTGTGCATCTAAAATCTGTTGATTAATTTTCACCACCTTGTCATACTTTCTAGCAAGGACTGGGCCTTCCCATTGCTTCTGGCGAAAGTCAGGGAGGTACAGGTCTGGTAAATCTCCAGGGCCCATATCCCTCTCCCTTTGGCCATCCCCAGCCATCACTTGTGACCTCTGACTACTAGAATGGTCACCTTGAGACCCAGATGTCTGCAACCAGTCCTGTTTGTCCAAGTGTCTTTGCTTCCGAGTCTTTTGAACCCAGTGTCTACTGGGAAAAAGGTCTGCCGAGAAGGGGAACAGTTTGCCAGGGTTCTCCTGAGCCCTAGAAGGAGGCTCCTCGTGAAAGACTGGGGCCATTAGGTCCGAAAAGAAAGGCCAGTCCTGACCGAGCACCACGGGGGCAGGGAGCCAAGGAGCAACTCCTACTTCGAGGTAAGCCTCCTGACCTTTTACCTGTAGCCGGATTTTGGCCGTCGGATAGCGTTTTACATCGCCGTGTATACATTCTATGCTCCATGGGGAGTCAAAAGAACACACGTTAGGCGGTAACAGTTCCTGGAGGACCAGAGTTTTCCCAGAGCCCGAATCTACAAGAGCCTGGACAGTTTTTCCCCCAATCAGGGCTGGAAGTAGCAAGGGCTTGTAATTTTCCCCAGTAAAAGCCGAGGCGACGGTTCTGCTGAATGAACAATCCATCTGTGGACAGTCCACATATCGGTGGCCTTGTACTCGGCAGGCGGAACATGGAAAGGGTTCCCTCGCAGGAGGGGGCTGTGGATAGCGCTCCGCTGGACCGGTTACTGGAGACCAGGCATCTGGTGGGTCCTGTGGGCGACGTCCTCGGAAGTTCCTCTCATTCTGCGACGAGCCGACATCCGGAAGGAGATGAGGGTCTCGGCGGGGACATGCATTTGGACTCCGTCCTTGCTGGAACGACTGCTCCTTCCGTTGGACTTGGCGGTTGCGTATGGACAGGCCGTAGGTTCCCCATTGATCCGACCTCCCTCTTTGGGCGTCCGCAAGTGCCGGTGGAGGTGGCTTTTATTTACCCTGTCACATTCCTCCCCTGTTTGTGTGTGGCTGGGGCTACACACGGCTGAAGCCCGACCAGCCACCCCTTCTCTAGAAAAGAAGTCAGCATTTGCATTCTCTTTTCCCGGCCTGTGCTGAATCTCAAATGAGAAGGGTTGGAGGGCCATATACCACCTAGTCAATCTAGCATTGAAATCCTTCATACTATTTAACCACTTCAGTGGAGCATGGTCCGTCACCAAAGTAAAATGGACTCCTGCCAGGTAATGCCTCAAAGCCTCGATTGCCCACTTTACTGCGAGGCACTCCTTCTCAATCACTGAGTAGTTTTTTTCCCTCGGGAACAATTTCCTACTCAGGAAAAGGATAGGGTGTTCAACTCCCTCAAACTGTTGTGACAACACTGCCCCTAGCCCTATCTCTGATGCATCTGTTTGCACTATAAAAGGGCTGTTGAAGTCCAGGCTTCTAAGGACGGGACCCTCTGATAGACACCTTTTTATGTCCTCAAAGGCTCTCTGACAATCCCTTGACCATATCACTCGTTTAGGGGCACACTTTTTTGTGAGGTCCGTTAAAGGGGCTGCCACTTCTGAATAGTTGGGGATGAACCGCCGGTAGTACCCTGCTAAACCCAGCAGAGAGCGTACCTGCGTTGTTGTTTGGGGGGTCGGAACTTCTTTCAGGGCAACTACCTTGTCGGCTAGTGGCCTTACTTTTCCACCTCCCACTGCATACCCTAAGTATTTGGTTTCCGCCTTACCCAAGGCACATTTCTTAGGGTTGGCTGTGAGCCCTGCCTCTCTTAGAGATTTGAGGACCGCTTTCAGCCTATTTAGATGGGCCCGCCAGTGTTTACTATAAATGACAATGTCATCTAGGTAGGCTGTGGCATAAGTCCTATGGGGTCTCAGTACCTTATCCATGAGTCTCTGAAATGTGGCTGGGGCTCCATGCAGTCCAAATGGCATTGTCACAAACTGGTATAAACCCATGGGAGTGGCAAAGGCTGTTTTGCATTTGGACTTTTCCTCTAAGGGTATTTGCCAGTATCCTTTTGTCAAGTCCAGCGTGGATAAATATTCCGCGTTACCAATGGCGTCAATTAATTCGTCCACCCTTGTCATCGGATATGTGTCAAACTTGGATACCGCATTGACCTTTCGGAGGTCCACACAAAATCTTACCTTCCCATCGGGTTTAGGGACCATAACTAGTGGACTACACCATTCACTGCATGATTCCTCAATCACTCCTAAGTGTCACATTTCTTGTACCTCCTTCTCTACCAGAGCCCTACGACTTTCAGGCAACATATAAGGACAGGAACGTACTTTTACCCCAGGTGCTGTCTCGATCGTATGGGAAATTAAGTTAGTTTATTCTGGTAAATCAGAAAAAACATCATGGAATTGTGTAATTATTGCTAACAAGTCCCCTTTTTGTTCAGAGGACAACTGTTTACCCATTGGGATTTTATCGTCACTCACGATGTTCTCCCGTGGAGGCTGAGGACCCAAGTCCGTTTCCTCCTCCACCGGGTGGATGAATAGAGACCGCTGCATCTTCCAGGGTTTCAGCAAGTTCACATGGTAAATGTGTTTACCCTTCCTAGACCCTGGTTGAGCGATCTCGTAATCCACATCACCCGTACGGCGGAGTACTTTGAATGGGCCCTGCCATTTGGCCAGGAGTTTACTCTTGCAACAAGGTAACAATAACATCACCTGGTCTCCCGGGTGAAACACTCTCATGCAAGCATTCTGATTGTAATGTCTCTCCTGACTGTCCTGGGCTGATATAAGATTCTCCCTGGCAAAATGGCCGACCACATCTAGGCGCTTCCTTAGGTCTAGTACATATTGCAGGGTATTCTTAGAAGGGGACTGCTGTTCCTCCCAGGACTCCTTTAGGAGGTCTAGGATACCCCAGGGTTGACGGCCATACAGCAGTTCAAATTGAGAGAATCCCATGGAGGCCTGGGGAACTTCCTGCACTGCAAACAGCAGAAAAGGGAGAAGTTCATCCCAGGCTCTCTTCTCTGAATCTACAAATTTCCTCAGCATCCCTTTTAGAGTTCGGTTAAATCTTTCCACCAATCCGTCAGTCTGTGGATGGTAGACCGATGTCCGAACAGACTTGACCTCTAGTAACTTTAAGACATCCTGCATCTGTTTAGCCATGAAATTTGTACCTTGGTCTGTCAACATAACCTGGGGAAGTCCAACCCATGAGAACAGTTCCAACAACTTGTTGGCTACTTGCTTCACCGTTGCTGTTCTCAGGGGGAATGCCTCAGGATATCTTGTTGCATAATCAACTATCAACAAGGGAACTGACACCAAGGGTGGAGGAACCAAAGGGGCATTTTTTTTGTCCTTTTGGACTAGTTAGCTGGCACTTCGGACATGCCGCACATAGCTTAGCAATATCACTATGCATCCCTGGCAAATAGAATCGGGATGAAATACGGTCCAATGTTTTATCCCTGCCCAGGTGACCACCCCAAGGGACAGTATGGGCTAGAGTGAACACAGATTTAACAAACGCCTTGGGAACCAATATCTGTCTGATGACCTCCCCTGTTTGTGTCTGCCTATTCACCCTATACAGGATATCATTTGATAGCTCAAAATGGGGGAATACTATCACCCCCTGTGCATTTAAAATCTGCTCATCAATTTTCACCACCTTGTCATACTGTCTAGCAAGGACTGGGTCTTCTCTTTGCTTCTGGCGAAAGTCAGGGGGGTACAGTTCTGGTAAAACTCCAGGGCCCATATTCCCCTCCCTCTGGCCATCCCCAGCCATCACTTATGACCTCTGACTACTAGAATGGTCACCTTGAGACCCAGATTTCTGCAACCAGTCCTGTTTGTCAGAGCGTCTTTGCTTCCGAGTCTTTTGAACCCGGTGTCTACTGGGAAAAAGGTCTGCCTAGAAGGAGGCTCCTCGTGAAAGACTGGGGCCATTAGGTCCGAAAATAAAGGCCAGTCCCGGCCGAGCACAACGGGGGCAGGGAGCCAAGGAGTGACTCCTACTTCAAGGTAAGCCTCCTGACCTTTTACCTGTAGCCGGATTTGGCTGTCGGATAGCATTTTACATCGCCGTGTATACATTGTATACTCCATTGGGAGTCAAAAGAACACACATTCGGTGGTAACAGTTCCTGGAGGACCAGAGTTTTCCCAGAGCCCGAATCTACAAGGGCCTGGACGTTCTTTCCCCCAATCAGGGCTGGAAGTAGCCATGGCTTGTAATTTTCTCCAGTGAAGGCCGAGGCGACGGTCCTGCTGAATGAACAATCCATCTGTGGATAGTCCACATACCGGTGGCCTTGATCTCCGCAGGCGGAACATGGAGAGGGTTCCCTCGCAGGAGGGGGCTGTGGATAGCGCTCCGCTGGACCGGATACTGGAGACCAGGCATCTGGTGTGTCCTGTGGGTGACGTCCTCGGAAGTTCCTCTCATTTTGCGACGAGCCGACATCCGGAAGGAGATGAGGGTCTCGGCGGGGACCAGCATTTGGACTCCGTCCTTGCTGGAATGACTGCTCCTTCCGTTGGACTTGCCGGTTGCGTATAGACGGGCCGTAGGTTCCCCGTTGATCCGACCTCCCTCTTTGGGCATCCGAAAGTGCCGGTGGAGTCGGGTCCAGGACACTCGCCTGCTGCTCAGCCCCAAGGAAGTTCTCCACGAGTCGGACCACCAAAGCTAGGGTTTCAGCAGCGTGGCGTTTTACCCACGAGCGTGCGGAAGGGGGTATTATTTGTAGAAATTGTTCCAAAACCACCTGCTCAAGAATTGCCTCCTTAGTGCACTCCTCGGGTTGTATCTAGCGCGTACACAAGTCCAATAATCGCTGAGCGAGGACCCGGAGTCTCATCTTAGCGGTGTACTTCACGTTCCGGAACTGCTGCCGGTAGGTCTCTGGGGTCAGACCTAAGCGATCCAGTATGGCGGCTTTTACTTGTTGGTAGTCCATTGCCTGATCTGCTGGGAGACCCTGATATGAGGCCTGGGCTTCTCCTATGAGGAGCGGGGCCAAAGCAGTTGCCCAGCGTTCTGTAGCCCAGCCATGAGCTTCGGCAACTCTTTCAAATGTCAGTAAAAAAGCCTCTGGATCCTCGTTCAGCGCCATTTTCCTCAGGAGTATCAGGGATCTGTTTGCAAGTTCTGGACTGGCAGACCCTTGTAAATGGGTCAGCAGCTTGGCAATCCGCTCATCTTGTGCTGCCTGTAGTCTTTCATCTCTCTCCGCTTGCAGCCAGGCCTGCTCCTGCATTAACTGTTTCTGCTGTTTGGTCTGCTCATGCATTAACTGTCCCTGCTGTCTGGTCTGCTCGCACAGAAACTCTTTCAAAATGTCTTCCATGCTTGTGTGTGTGTGGCCCTTTAACTGCAGGAGCCTTTTGAAAATCCCAGGACTTCTGAACACCATATGTTGCAGGGTACATGCAACTACACACGCAGGTTTCTTGACAAGGCTTATTTATTTCGCCTTAAAAGTTATACAGCACACAAAACAAAAATAGTTTTTCATCAGCAAACAAAAGAAAAATGGCTTTTTCATCAGCAGACAAAACAAAACAGTTTCTCTTTAGCGGACAGTGTAAAAATAAGGCAGCCACCCTTTTCTATGCAGGAGACAGACAGTTCATAAACCATGTACTTTGCTAACAGACTTTGTATCAGTAATCTCTTCAGTAGCTTACTCCTCTCTCCTCAACAGCCAGCAGCATTTGTCTACAGCCTCGGGTTTTAACACACCTTGATTAGGCAGCTGGGATTCAACTAATTGTCTGAGGTTCCCAGCTGAAGTTAACCTAGTCACTGCTGCACTGCAGACTAGACATAGGTCTGCCAGTCATATAGCTGGTGGCTTTTATTTACCCTGTCACAGGTGGCAATATAGTGGTTCTGGATAAGGCTGCTTATGCTAAAGAATGAAGGAGGGTCTGGAACCGAAGGTTATTACATTTTTTTATTTAATTTAATTTCAATTAAAACACAGACAACAGCCACCTTCTATCACCTGCCATAAATTCATAAGGGGGTTTCTCCCCCTTCTGGCAGGCCGATAGTGGCAGGAATCGATAACCTTACTTCTAAGGCCAGTGTTTATCTTGATAAATCCCTCCGCCCGTTCGTTACATCTTTGCCCTCTTACCTCAGAGATACAAAGGATGTCCTCTTAAATTGGAAGATGTCTATCGATAATAGAGCTCTTGTGGTAGGCCTGGATGTAGAAAATCTATACACCAGCATCCCGCATGACATAGGTATGCTGGCAGTAAAACTTTTTCTAAGGTCAAGGAATGATCACTCTGAAATTTACAATGACTTTGTACTTTCCCTACTGAACTTCACTCTTGCCAGAAATGACTTCCTATTTGACTGTAAATATTACCATCAGATCCAAGGGACCACCATGGGGACCACGGTTGCACCCACCTATGCCAATCTCTATCTGGGCTGGTGGGAGGAGACAGTGGTCTTCATGGAGGAAATGGAAGTCTATACCACAGATGTGGAATTATGGATTCGTTATATAGACGATATTTTCATTTTGTTGAGAGGTTCTGAAGATCTATTTAAGGAATTTATTCAAATTCTAAATACTAACCATCACAATATGAGATTGACATCAATCAAATTCCATGAGTATAGACTTTCTCGATTTGACTATCACAAAGAACAGCGGGGGTAGGCTTAAAACAACAATATACAGAAAAGTCACATCTACCAATAGCTTACTAATGGACGATAGTCATCATCCTTGCCACATATTTGACAACATCGCTATAGGTCAGTGTCTCAGACTGAGAAGAAACTGCTCAACAGTCAGAGAATATAAAGCACAAGCTGTTGACATGACCCACCGCTTTCGAGAACAAGGACACAGTCAGAGAAATATCCATAAAGCTTATCATCGAGCTTTAGTCACCCAAAGACCTAAACTTCTGACTCATACCAGTACAATTAAAGATTCCAATGACAGAATGATCAGATTCATTGGGAAGTACAGTAGCCAATGGAGCACTATTCGTGACAACACCTAATATGACATGTGGGATGAACCGTAATCTCAAAGATCGACTTATGCATAGCCATTTCAAGTCAACACCATGTAAACATGGCTTGGACGATAATCAAAGGGATGCTATCCTTGTGGAAGATGCAAAGCCTGCAGTGTAATAACTCCCACCAAAGAATTCTCTGATTCAAAGAAACTGGTAAAATACCAAATCAAAGATTTCATCACCTGTCTGACAACAGGGATTATATACCTTATAAACTGCTCGTGGAAAACAATATGAGGGAAAAACAAACAGAACACTTAAAATAAGAATTTTAGAGCACTTAGGACCTGTACAAAACCATCAGGACACCCCTGTTGCCAGGCATGTAACACAAACACACCAAGGTGAGAACAGTGTGCTGAGCTTTATATGCATCGAACACATTCCTTGGGGCATAAGGAAGGGAGACTGGGATAGATGACTCCTTCAAAAGGAATGTCGGTGGATCCACACTTTACACACAATGGCCTAACTGCTATAGTCGGCTCGCTATAGAGTAGCACAATCCTACACCTAACACCAACAATACTAGATTATTTTATACACTAATCACATTACCATAATTTGGCACTATATGATGTTTTAATAAAACAATGTAAACAATCAATCTTTATCAATTGTAAATTACATCTGATATCGACAGCCCCATCCTTCTTATGATCTATTCACCTAAAAAGAGGATATAAACCTATATGATCTATATAAGAAGAGACACAGTATCGTCCATTTCTTTCAATTTAGGATAAATCCAGTAACTGAGCTAATGTAATGGTATCTACAACAGTAGGAAGGATCCGAAGATTCCAGCGGTGCACAGCTTGTAGAGATGAGAGACCAGCAAGGTGTAGATTAAAAATGAAATTTTATTGAAAAAACATATGGTATGGGGGACACACTCTGACGCGTTTCGGACCTGATGTGGGGGACGGCGGCAGGGGGTTCCGGGGGACCCGGCGGACCCGGCAGCGTTAGGGAGAGCGCCCCGATCGGAGGGCGCTCTTCCGCTGCTTCGGCGCGCGCCCGTCACACTCGGGCGCGCGCCAGGCTACTGCTGCGGCCAAGAACGGGCAAATGCTCGAATAAACTTGGCCGCAGCAGTATCATTGAAGCCACGGCCAAAACACCCCGTGAAGCTGCATGTGTGGGGTTCCATCTCTAGGCGTGGACCAGAATGCATTGTCATCTTTGAAGGTATAATATATCAAATATAATGTAGCCTTATGCACTGTACTTTACTAGTGTAACCTTACTGTATGCACTGTACTGTACTATTGTGCAGTTTTTTGAGGACTTTTCTTTTCTTGCTATAGGAATAATGAATAAAGCTTTCTTCCAAGACAACATTGTCCCTGAGATATATCACATGCGAGTTCCCCAATGGTCATTTTTAACATGGTTCCCTATAGGCTAATGGTTATTGAGGCAAAAAGTGACACTGTGTGCTCATTTGCATGTCATTTCCCAGAATCCCTTGCTGCAGTGGAAGTGTTGTATGCTGGGTGATAATGGGGAAAGGCGGGTTGCAGACCTGCCTAAGACATGCAGATGAGCATACAGCTATATTTGCATATTTGCTTTCCTGTGGAGGGTTTTTGTCACTTTTTTTACTCACCATAACTTAACTCAGTATTATATATATATATATATATAAAAACAACATTACCATTCTCTCGTCCGGTAAAGAAAGACTGCACTCGGTTCAGTAATCATGAAAAACTGTATTGGGCATCTGAATAAAAAAGATAAGTCACCCAATCCGACGTTTCGGTCCTGGAATAGGACCTTTCTCAAGGGGGTGCAATGACAGACTGATAGACAAGCATATATATACCCTCACCACATGTGACAAACATATATGGTATATATATATTATACAGTACAGTATATATTATTAAATAATATTCTTATAAATGTGCATAATTCATGTTTCATTCGCAATCCAGAGGGAGCATGAAAGGGAAACAAAACAAAACACAATCTAAGTGTAGACAATAAAGCAATTGTGAATTCACTCTATATTATATCTTGGCACCTGGCTCACCCCCCTCCTCCGGTTCTTGATCGATACGTGAGGCACCTCTGTAGCAGCACACTGCTTCCTGGTCTCTCTCGCGGTGGAGTTGCGTCGCGTCACTTCCGGTCGTTCGCGATACGTCACTTCCGGTTTAGTATTATGTAATCCTAACCGGAGGAGGGGGGTGAGCCAGGTATCAACAGCGACTCTCTTCTATCACATTGTTGTGATATATGCACTATTTGATTGTTTTTAGTGTAAGTTCGCATTTTTAAAGTTCTATAAAGTTACGTTTTTTATGATCAATCTGCACTATGGATACTTCTTCTTTTTTTCATGCATCACTGTGTTGCTGAGATTGGAGGTCTTCATTTGTTCTGAACCAGGAGCCCGTCTTCTCGTCGACACACTGCTCCCTGTTGCCTGTTTAAAACTAGAATCTTGTGAGTAGGCTGTGCATAGGAGCCAAGATATAATATAGAGTGAATTCACAATTGCTTTATTGTCTACACTTAGATTGTGTTTTGTTTTGTTTCCCTTTCATGCTCCCCCTGGATTGCGAATGGAATTGTACTATTGGGGGACCAGAGAAACCAGTCCCTGCCAGCTGGGTTTGAGCAGCGGGTCTTAATTCAATTTATTACTGTCACAATTTTGTCACATTTATATATCACCGTTTTTTTAATCATTTGATTATTAAGTTTATTCACTGCACATGTTAGTGATTATTATTAGTGTTAGCGCCATTTCTTTTCACTTTAATTCATGTTTCTCCATGTTTTACAAATGTTTTGTAAATGTTTATCCAATTTCAATCTGCCAGAAGAACTTAATAAAAACTGCATTATGTATTATTCATGATTATTTTTATATTTGTATTTTTTTTTGTTCCTGATGAAATAAAATAAATATTTATTCACATTCCTGGTAATCATAATCATTGACAACAACCACACCCCCTCCCCACCCACCCCTACAGTATAAGAATGAATGACAAAACAATATGAATCAGTTAATGTTTTTTTTTACTCTCAATTCTCACAATGCTGTGCACATCATATTTACATTTCAAATTCGAGAAGGGATTTTCCAAAGCGTTACCATAAACAAAGCCTCAAAGGGTTTGGGGGGTTGAGTGAGTCATGTGCAGTAATCAGCTAGCTCCCATCTCAAAGAGGCTTAGAGTACACGCAGGCGCAGTGAGGCGATTGACGCTCGGCTAGGGACGGATTAAAAACACAATGACTAACTTCAGAAAATGAATGACTCTGTGGAGGTGTCTGTCGAAAATAGTTTGTGTGTGCGTGGGGGAGGGATGAAGGATTAGTTGTGCTGCAGTTCAAAGAAATTACATACTGTAGAGTAGAGTACAGTAATTTCAAAAGGCAGTTCATCATAATAATTTGATCAATAAACCCCCAAATACAACCCCCAAATACAGTACATAAAAAGCAAGTCACTTTATCTCCCCGTGCCTCAGGCACCAAATATATACAGTAGATTGTGAGCTCCACAGGACAGGGAGGGACCTGTGCCTGCAAAATGTCTCTGCAAAGCGTTACGTATACTGTAACTAACAACGCTATACAAAAACATGCTATTATTATTATTATTATAATACCAAGGTGATGCTCTGTGCAAATCAAATTCGAGAAGGGATTTTCCAAAACGTTGCCGTAAACAAAGCCTCAAAGCTCCCGTCTCAAAGAGAATTACATGCAGGCGCAGTGAGGCTTTGTACTGTAGCTCGGCTATGGACGGATTAAGAACACAATGGCAAAATTCAAAAATTAACGACTCTGTGGAGAGGGGGGGGGTTGGGTGACTCAAGCGCAGTAAGCAGCTAAGCAGCTAAATAGCTCCCATCTGAAAAAGGATCACACGCAGGCGCAGTGAGGCTTTGAAGCTCGGCTATGGACGGATTAAGAACATAATGGCAAGATTCAGAAAATTAACGACTCTGTGGAGAGGAGGGGGGTTGGGTGACTCATGCGCAGTAAGCAGCTAGCTCCCATCTCGAAGAGGCTTAGAGTACGCGCAGGCGCAGTGAGGCAATTGACGCTCGGCTAGGGACGGATTAAAAACACAATGACTAACTTCAGAAAATGAATGACTCTGTGCAGGTGTCTGTCGAATGACTCTGTGGAGAGGGGGGGTTGGGTGACTCATGCGCAGTAAGCAGCTAAGCTTCCATCTGAACAAGGATTACATGCAGGCGCAGTGAGGCTTTCAAGCTCGGCTATGGACGGATTCAAAACATAATGGCAAGATTCCAAAAATTAAAGACAGGCGCATGAAGTTCAAAGCTAAAGACATACTTTAATTTCAAAAGGCAGTTCATCATAATAATACACCCCCAAATACAGTACGTACAAAGCACACAAATCAACCATGTCCAGTCAAACGCACAGGGTCGCAGACAAAAGCTACTGTACAGCACAGATTGAATATCGTATTACAGTAAGATGGTTTTTGCAGGCTTGTGGAGAAAATAAAAAAATTACAATAAACTTTTTTTTTCCCACACTCTAGCAAGCAGTGGTGGGTGAAGTTACAGGCGCATGCGCAGTAAATTCCTGCTGTCAAGCAGGAATGTGATTGAAACCAGACACACGTTCAAAGGAATGGTGTGGGAGAGATGTACAGTACTGCATTGCACAGAAGATAAGTTGAAATACCCTGCAGTGCAGTTAATTTTCCCGAGCGAGGGGAGAGCGCTGTATATGCTGAAATGTGACACAGTGCCATGCAAGGGACCACCAGCTGGGCAGGAAGTCCACCCCTTTCACCGCCTCATAGCCGACAGGTGGGACATCCAACGCTAGCCCACATCCCCGGGCCGGGCAATGATAGTCACTTGTAAAGTGGTGTCAGTACTAGTAGTAACCTAACCACAATTAGTGGATGCCCTGACCATGTCGTAACAAGCACAAAATTACAGGAAGCTCAAGGCCTTCTCCGGGACAACCCCTACCCCAGTGGGTGAAGAAGGGATCGAGTCCTGGTGGGAACATACCCTCAAGGTACTTGATGAATGGCCCTGTTCCGAGGCGGTAAGACGTCAGAGGATAATGGAGAGCCTCCGACCTCCAGCGTCCACTATGATTAGTATGCATCGCGATCAAGATGCTGGCATCTCGGCCCATAGGATCGTGGATTTGCTGGTGTGCATCTACAGGAAGGATGAAGATGAAAGTGAACTGTGGTCTAAATACTGTGGCCACAGACAAAAGGATGGGGAAGACCTGTCCATCTTCATTCAATGGATCCAACAGGTCCTCTGGAAATCACATCATCACCCCGCCTCAATGGTGGATGAGTATCGTCGCAAACAATTCCTTAGAGGGGCCATCGCCACCCACACATAGTGATCATGATTTGGTGCTCTCTACTGCAAGGACCTCACCCTACCTTCGAGGACCTACTGGGAATAGTAAAAAGGCATGAGTCATACACTCGATTACACACTCCCAAAAAGAACAAAGAGCCCGGAAAAAAAACAAAAAAAACTCCAACTAGAACGGCCCATCCCCAGGTCATGATTTTCAATGTTCAGACCACAGAAACAACTTCCCCACCCACCAAGAGTGCACCAGCTCCAAACCCTGACAAAACACCCCCATCGGATGTATACTATCGCGTAGGACCGGCTGCCATCATACGGATCATCGTGGATGGAATATATGCATCGGCTATGCTGGACACTGGGTCTCAGGTGACCATTGTGTACAGATCATTCTATGACCAACATCTCAAACATCTACCATTACAGTCAGCAGACAAGATGAAGCTGTGGGTCCTCAGTAATACCCCATCGACAGCGTGGTGCAGGTTTGGCTGGATTACCCCAGCTGAACACTGGCAAATCCCACACCATGGATTTGGAGGCACTAATTGGCCCTGAACCCCGGGAATGCCCAAGTTCCCCGGTCATATTGGGGACCAACACCAACGTAGTGCGGGCAGTGATCAGAAATTACCTGAAGGATGCCAGAGAATTACCCCTGTCTGCCCTGCAGATTCTCCCTGTGCTAAAGGAACAGTGCTGCAAGGTGTCGGCCCAAGATGGACATGGGATCCGAGCAGGTGTAACTGAGATTTCACCAGGGGGAGTGAAGCGCATGGCCGCAGTGTGCTGCTACCCTGGCCGATAAGAGGCCGATCATCTCTTCTCCCTAGAAAGCACGCCTGAGGAAGATGCTCACAGATGCTATAAACTGGTGCCAAAAGTTTGGGAATGGACATCTAAGCTTCCGGCGTGTATTAAGGTGTTCTTCCAGAACATCTCCCTTACCCCATGTCCTTTGACCAAGACCAACAATTGGTCCAAATATATCCAGTTACTGTCATCCATATGATGGCCATGCAAGTGACCACCACTGCAGTACAAGATCCAACAGTCGGGTTGGCCTATGACTTGGGGGACTCGACCCTGTCCACCAAATGGAGGGAGAGGCTGACGGCCAAATTGGAAGCCTGCTGAGACGTCTTCTCGACGAGCGAGATGAATGTGGGCTGTAGCCGAAACACCCAACACACCATCAGATTAAGTGATACCACCCACTTCCGAGAACGGTCCCGTCGCATCGCCCCCCCGAGATGTGGAGGTTGTGAGAGACGTTCTGCAAGAGATGGAGATGGCAGGGATGTAACGGAGTCCCGCAGCCCATACGTGTCACCCATCGTGGTGGTGAGGAAAAAGAATGGGTCAGTCCACCTGTGTGTGGACTATCAAACGAAAAAAACAGAGAGAAATAGAACCCCAAGGAGAGCACTCTGCCAATATATAAAGCCTAATGTATCAGAACCTAGTGAAGGTGGGTGAGTAATGAGTTAATTAAAACCAGAAACTTTAATTGAGTCTTAACTCTTAATGTTAAAATAATATGGGGAACACTGTAGGTCAAGTCAAATACTTATGATAGCCAGTGTACAGTGAATTAATAATAAAAATGAACAAAGTAGACCACAATAAATCTCTATACTGTGAACCCAGAGTCTGGGATATGGCCGCACGATAACACTAGTGGTATAGCGTAGATCCAAAAGATCGTTTTAAATCAAAACAGGTAACGGTAAGTATCTGTAAGGAATCCACTCCTGGCTTTGACTACAGCCTTGCAGAAACTTGCAAGTGCAAGCTTCCCCTGGCAATCAAGGCACATGTGCTGCCTCTCAATTGCAGCTTCTTCCTGTGCATGCATCATTGGAGGAGTGCTCACACACCCTCCTCCTGTGATTGGATCTCCGCCCTTTATATTCTAGGGAGTGGCACTGAACCAGCGCCGAGCATAGTCCTTCTGGAGTGCCACAAGTGTTCTGCCATAAGCCTTGTCTGTGTATGTAGTAATCTCTCTAGTTGTATTCCCTAGTTCCTGAGGCCTGTGCTAGTCTTAATGCAGGGGCCTGAATTTTGATTACCTGTGTATCCTGAGGCCGGCTGATAGGCTATGCAGCGGCCTGTTCCTCCTGTGCTGAAGTGAGTACTACAGTGTTGACTTCAGCTCCTGTTTCCTGAGGCCGGCTGCTAGTCGCACGCAGCGGCCTGTTCCTGTCTCCTGTGCTGAAGCGGAGGATTCTCCAGTGCGTACTTCAGCTTCCAATTTCCTGAGGTCGGCTCTCCTTCCCTGTAGAGGCCGGTCTACGAGTCTGAGGTCTGTAGCTCTCTCTCTCTTGCACAGGCCCGCTCTGGACTCTTGCGCGTGAAGCACTGGTTACCAGTGCTAACCTGCGGTGGCCTTACGGTCTGCCTATCCCTTCCTGAAATGCAGTACATGGCCATGGCGCCGCACGCGCAGAACCACGCCCGCGATCGCCGCTAGCTGAGCGGGCCGGTATCCTTCCTGCCAATCCTCCCTGTCCCCTTTCAGCCTCACCCCCCTCACTCCTCTCGGGAATTCGATCACCGTTGCCGAACTCCTGCTTGAATAATGGTTACCTGATCTCTCCTGTCATGACCATGGCTTGTCCACTGATGATTCTACCTTCTCCAGTCCCGACCCTGCTACGTACGACATACGAATGCGCAATCCGGATCTGCCTGCGCGGTCTAAGGTTGGTGCATTATACAACCCACCCCTCAGCACGTCGGCCCCGGTCCTGGTTTGTGGCGAGCACAAGAGGTGACAGTATGCTCGGCCCCACAAAACCGGACCGCGGTAAGTGGACGGGGGGTTGGTAAATGTGTAACTGGAACCTATGTCCCAGGCTGCGGACCAGTCCCTGTTGGAAAAACCATACTGTTTGAGAGACTGCCTTCGCCTGAAACTGCGGGCATGTGTGAAGGTTTTAACCCTCCCGGAAAGTATGATTCTAATGAATTCCTTACTAAAGCTCAGAGCCTTAGAGAGATGAAACAGCTCCTGGTTCCCCAAATGTACCCTTCTACTTCCATATAGATGGGAGAGACAGTGGATCTTAGGGTATTGGCCCAGACTCGTGATGCGTTCATAGCTGGTGCCTAGATTCTGAACAATCCATTATAATACGGGACCCTCTCTCGCTGCCTACGCACATCTAATTATACCCATTTTCCCCTCAAGCCCTTTGCTGGACCCTTGGGCTATCCTGAGGAGCCAGGAAACAACTCCCAAACTGTCTTGGTACCTCTACAGCTAAAGAGGAATTTGCCACGCGTCCTGCTGCTGTATCCTCCCCCTGCAACACTGACCCACTACCAGTTTCTATTCACAAAACTCCTTTTTGCTGTCCTGTTGCTTTACATGTAGGGTTGCCTCCTCTCCTAAGAATGGCCAAACAGCTGCCACGGTCCCACCCGTGTTAACACCCCTTGTGTTCAGACCCGAGGTTATTCCTGTTTTAACCCTTGTAGTCAGGTATATGAGTCCCCCACTGTAAATCCCTGCATGCAGGTCAGTGTGTCTCACCCAGCACCAGAGAATGAACACACAGTTTGCCCTCTATTCTAACCCAGAATTTCTAAGCTCTGTCCCCGAGGTTATTTCTGCTTTAAACCCCTGCTAGTCTGCTTGTGAGGTCCCCATTGTTAACTTGGTATTCCGCCAGACTAGTTAGGTCTCTAGAGGCAAGAATCTGAACCCCCTATGACCCGCTCCGGACAATAGCGTATTCTTTTTCTAATTCTCAGGTACGGCACTAACTAACCCTTGAGGTTTTCCCATGTTAACCCTACAGGTCAGCACTATGAACTTCCTTGGTCAAATCCCTGTAGTCTGCCAGTAAGGACACCTCCTTAGCTTAGAGGATGAACCCTTATATCCCGACTCAGCTAAAATTACGGGTGGGGTTACGGCCCCAGAAACTTTCGGCAATAATACTGGCTCCAGTTAAGAGTATTCTGGAGCCGTTTGTTTCTCTAAATTGTTCGCAGAATCCTACTCCTAGGTATTTCGCTGACCCCGTCTGTCCTTCAGAGAGCTGAGACCCCTGCTTTCTGAGCATAGACCCTTTTCGTGGAATCTGTTGTCATTTCTGATGTCCCAGACACTCTTTCCCAAATACCACTCAGGACCAGTACAGTGTGGTTACCCACTGCACTGTCTGTGGTCTCCTTTTCTCATATCCTAGGTTTAAGTGAACAGTAATATTTGGTCCCTTTCCAAGTGACCCCTTCTGAGATCAGCATATCTGCCGTTGGCACCCTTAGTTCAATTACAGTCTGGGTTCCCCGTTTTGAAGGATCAAGTTTACAGTGTAAAACTCCCTTTGTCCTGATTTTGTAAACCTGCAGTCCCTTCTCACTGTAGTTAAGGTTTCAAGCAGCCGCTGAGTTAAGCTCTGCCGCGCTGTAAAACTTCTGTTGTAGAGGGCAATTGCCTAGCTTACTTCGTCAGTCCTTTCTGTGATGCCTATCACCTTTACAAATTTCTGTTTTGCAAGGCATTTCTCCTAATAGTCTGTGATACCTGCAAATCCTTCATTGGGTCCAAAGACCCTGTCACTAAGTTTCCCATGGAGTCTGATGCCCTCAATGGGATTCTCTGGGACCCAATTCTGAAAACAGCGCAATGTTCTCTGATTCATTACAAGCAAGTCTCCCTTGTTTCTATTGGAAGTCTCCCCAGTTTCCCTCATGGATCATGCCACAGCCTCCGGGATCATAAAATGACTTTAATCAGGGATGCCCACTCCTGTAAAATACTGTTTATACGCTGATTCACCACAGTATTCGGGGTATCACTACGACGGATGTCTACACCACAAACTCAGGGTATTCGCATTTGGAACTTTCTTTTTTTTCAAAAAATTCCGTCTTTAAGATGGGACGTATATTCTCTGTGTCTTCCACAATACTTGGGTACTTGCTATTGAATGTCCGTCCGAAAACTAGGTTACCTCTCAAGAAGTGTGCCTGGAGCTACCGATGTTAAAGCCCTATGTTAAAACAGTAACAATTTGCATTGCTTCTCCACAGTATCATGTGAAACCTGGGTACCTGGGACCTCTACTCCGAAGCCAAGCTTAGTTCTCTGTCTCTTTCGCTGTCTCTGTGTGGAGGTACCCAGCTTTAACCCCAAGACTTTTTTCCCTAAGGCTGATGCATCGTTTAACCGCATGCCTTTTTTTTGGATAAGATCGTGTTTTCTCACCTTTCAAACAGAATCCTTACACGACAGGTCTGTGGCAGTGTCCAAAGTGCCCTTTTCTGGATGGGCATTTGCTTTCTCTAAGACGAAGATACCCTTAGTGACCTCGTCGCTTACCTGAACGTCCGTCCCTATTCTCTTGGGTCCATTATGGTTAAGACATGCTTATATGTGTCTTCACAAGGTCACAATTCGGAGTTGATTCTCGTAAGGATCACAAATCAAAGGAAGCGGAGCTTCTTACTTCAACTGCCAGTACCATGACCAGGGTTGCATACACACTGCTACTGACTCTTGCAAATTGCTAGTATAGCAACCCTGTTTGTATCAAAAGTTACCGCTGCTATAGTGTGTAGTGTACCCTCCCGCCCCATTCCCTCGCTAACCATCACCCGGAATTCCTTGGAAGCTAAAGACTTTCTCAATTCCTCCGTGCTGATTTCACTAAAGACATTGCCTTCTCTGAAGATCCCTCTGCAATTTTGTCCGACATCGGTGTCCTGTGTTCCGTACTCTGGACTGTTATTGCACCGGACACCGGCTACTGTCCTTCTGATGTTCCACATCGGAGCCCTCAGGTCCTATGTCCATGTACCAGAACTACGTGCCACCGCTGTCTTTATGGCACTCGCCAATGTACACCTGGATTGTGGAACTAATTCTCGCCGGAACACATTCAGGAACAACTCTAGTGTCTCCCAGACCTATGAATGGTCCTGTCCACCCAGTCTTCTCACCCAGTGTGTGGGTGGGGTACTGTAAGGAATCCCAACAAAACTTTGGGCTTTTCAACGCCACCTCTCGCCTAAGGAGGTTTAGGAACAATTCCATGTCCCCCAAATCTGTGATGGATCCTGTTCGTCAACGAGTTCACCTGAAGGGGGGGGGTACTGTAAGGGAATCCACTCCTGGCTTTGACTACAGCCTTGCAGAAACTTGCAAGTGCAAGCTTCCCTGGCAATCAAAGGACACATGTGCTGCCTCTCAATTGCAGCTTCTGTCCTGTGCTGCATCATTGGAGGAGTGCTCACACACCCTCCTCCTGTGATTGGATCTCCGCCCTTATTTCTAGGCGTTGGACATGAACCAGCGCCGAGCATAGTCCTTCCTGGATGTCACAAGTGTTCTGCCATAAGCCCTTGTTGTGTATGTAGTAATCTCTCTAGTGTTATTCCCTAGTTCCTGAGGCCTGCTGCTAGTCTTCATGCAGGGGCCTGAATTCCTGATTACCCGTGTATCCTGAGGCAGGCTGCTAGGTCTCATGCAGCGGCCTGTTCTGTGCTGAAGTGGAGTACCCTACAGTGGACTTCAGCTCCCTGTTTCCTGAGGCCGGCTGCTAGTCGCAAGCAGCGGCCTGTTCCTGTCTCCGTGCTGAAGTCGGAGGATTCTCCAGTGCGTAATTCAGCTTCCAATTTCTGAGGTCGGCTTCCTTCCCTGTAGAGGCCGGTCTACGAGTCCTGAGGTCTGTAGTCTCTCTCCTGTGCACAGGCCCGCTCTGGACTCTTGCGCTGAAGCACTGGTTTTACCAGTGCTACCATGGCGGGTGTGCCCATTCGGTTCTGCCTATCCCTTCTGAACAAGTACCATGGGTCATGGTCGCCGCACGCGCAGACCCACCCCGCGTCCCGCTCCTAAGCTGAAGCGGGGAACTTTGATCACCTGTTGCGAATCGAACTTCCCTGACTTGAATAATGGTTACCCTGATCTATCCTGTCCTGACCATGGCTTGATCCACTGAGATTCTACCCTTCTCCAGTCCCGACCCTGACTACGTACGACTACGAACTGAGCAATCCGGATCTGCCTGCGCGGTCTAAGGTTGGTGCTTATACAACCCACCCAGCCACGCGAGCCGGGTCCTGGTTTGTGGCGAGACCAAGCGTGACAGTATCTAGTTTATACTATATCATATGGCATAAATCAGCATATCGATATCAGTGCTGACTGTAGCAGTATACTGGTATAGCTGGTTACTTGTACAGGTTAATGGTATTGTACCTATATAGGATAATTGACTCTGTGTGCTGTGTTACCTATATAGGTACAATACCATTAACCTGTACAAGTAACCAGATATCCTGTATACTGCCTACAGTCAGCACTGATATCGATATGTGATTTAGCCATATGATATAGTATAAACTAGATACTTACCGTTACCTGTTTTGATTTAAAACCATCTTTTGGATCTACGATATACCACTAGTGTTATCGTTGTGCGGCCATATCCCAGCTTGGGTTCACAGTATAGAGATTTATTGTGGTCTACTTTGTTCATTTTTATTATTATTCACTGTACACTGGCTCTATAAGTATTTGACTGACCTACAGTGTTCATATTATTTTAACATTAAGAGTTAAGACTCAATTAAAGTTTCTGGTTTTAATTAACTATTACTCACCACCTTCACTAGGTTCTGATACATTAGGCTTTATATATTGGCAGAGTGCTCTCCTTGGGGTTCTACCTCTCTGTTTTTTTCTATTGACCTTACCCCTGATAGCAGCACCTCCATATAGCCACATCCAGCAAGCAGTAGCGAGGGTATTCCTTCCCCCTCCACTTCCCCTTTTCCCCTCCTTGTGTGTGGACTATCAAACACTGAATAATTGCACCGTACCTGACCATTATACCCTTCTGTGAATTGAAGAACTCCTTAACGCGCTGTCGGGGAGCAAATGGTTCAGCGTGCTAGATCTGAAATTGGGGTACTACCAGGTACCGATGAGCGCTGACGACCAGGAGAAGACGGCGTTCGTGTGTCCTCTGGGCTTCTACCAGTTTACCCGTAAGCCCCAAGGCATATGCAGAGCTCCAGCAATGTTTCAATGCCTGATGGAGAAAACCATAGGTGACATGAATCCAAGGGAATGCTTGGTCTACCTGGACGATATCATCGTCTTCGGTAAGACCCTGGAAAAACATGAGGAATGTCTGCTGAAGGTGCTGGATTGACTAGGCCAAGAAGGCTTGAAGCTGTCCTTAGATATGTGGTGCTTCTGTCACACGTCTGTGACTTATGTGCGACATATAGTGTCCGTGGAAGGAATAGCCACAGACCCTGCAAAAATAGAAGCCGTGGTGAACTGGCCCAGACCTGAGAACGTAATGAAACTCCATTCATTCCTAGGCTTCTGCGGCTACAACCGCCATTTCGTTGACGGGTATTTAAGTCGAGCAAAAGATATTAACAACCTCCTAAAAATATACCCTAAAGTTACTGAGCAAAAGTCCACCTCTGCGACAACACCATTTGGCGACAAGTGTACTGATATACAAGAAAACTGGGGCGCTCCTCACAATTATACACACTGATACCCAAAATCTAGTTGGAGTTCAAAGTGGATGTAGATAGGTGGCAATGATGCACATAAATTATAAAATCATGCAATACTAGCAGCTGGTCTTTGCTACTGCTCAGCCAGTAACGGATCTCCCACGATCCTCACACAGTATGAAGACACAATATGGCGAGCGCAAGCCAGAAAAAAGAAAAACAGAAACAGCAAAATGTAAGTCACACAATAGCCTAAAATGCTAAAAATGGAATGGGTGATGGGAGGGGAAATAGGATGGAAGGAAGTAATACAAAATCACTCACACGGCCATGTGTGAGTGTTTACACATCACAACAAAGGTGGCTCTAGCCTACGGCTTGCTTCATTGATCACTGGTCCTGACGGAGATCTCAGGAGAAAAGGAGGGGAGAACAGCAATAGGTGTATGACACTGTCAAGTGACAATAAATGGTGTATGACACTGTCAAGTGACAATAAATCTTCTTCAGTTTCACCTGGGTTGATATGAGACCGGTTCTTCTGGCCATGTGAGAGTCAGTAGAACGACACTGCCACCACCGCTCACGGTGCTTTCAGCACAAGACCCTCCCTATCAGAGCCGCACCAATGGCTCACCTAAAGAGCTCAGGTTCCATGGACCTGGTGTGTATGGATTTCCAATGCATTGAACCAGACGGCCTAAGCATCGGTAACGTGTTGGTCATCACAGACCATTACACACGCTATGCTCAAGTTTCCCCCACTAAATACCAGGAGGCCATAATGTGGCGATGATCCTGTGGGAGCGATACTTCTTGCACTATGGCCTACCCAACAGCCTACATTAAAGCTAAGGCGGGGACTTTGAGAGTAAACTCATCAGGGAATTACTCAAACTCCTCAATATCACTAAGTCCCGAATTACCCCGTACCATCCGGAGGGAGACACTCTGCCAGATCGATTCAACAGTACTCTCCTCGATATGCTCGGTACCCTGAAAAGAGCTCAGAAAAGTGAGTGGAGGAAGCATGTGGAAACATTGGTACATGCATATAATTGTACCCGCCATGAGTCTACGGAATTCTCCCCTTACTTTCTCATGTTCGGTCGAGTAGCCCGGTTACCGGTAAACATACGTCTGAGAGTGTCAACAGACGGGGTACACAATATGACGCACTTCAGATATGTGCAACGACTCCAGGAAAGCTTGCAACAGGCTTATCAGTTAGCCAAAAAGTCCTCTTCTCAGCTAAACGTTAACAATAAAAGACGATATGACCATAAGGTCAGACATCGGGAGATTCGTCCTGGAGATGCCATGCTTCTCCGTAACCTTGGGATCCTGGGAAAAATAAATTGGCCGACCATTGGAGAGACGGAGTGTTCGAGGTTGAGTCACAGATGCGGGGCCTCCCAGTCTACCACATAAAAGATGCGGCTTGCCGGGTAAGGGTCTGGCACCGGAATCATCTCCTACCTATCCAACAAGTGGGGGAAGATTAGCCAGAGATACCGGCTACACCACTGGACGGTGAGCCAAAACAATTGGAACACAATGAGGAAACCATAAACGAGAACACATGGGTCCCTATGAACAGTGAAGAAACAGTCAACGAAACAGCAGAGGATCCTATGGAGGCACCCTCCCAAAGGGGCCACAGGAATCAAGGGAGACCTCCCGAAGGAGCTATGGGTAAAGGGCCCAGACGACAAACGCCTACTTTGGTGGCTCCAATGAGCCAACCTCTGGACCCAAGAAGTACATGTTTCATACCACAAAGAGACATTACAGAGACATTTGTACCTGCAATGGGGGAGGCTGAGGCTCAATCTTATGAACATTACTCCCCAGAGGGAGTTGAAGAAGGGCTTATGTGAAACCAAAGTGTTAGGCATCCTCCAAATCGGATGGCCTACGATTCAATCGGGGCACCCCATTATGAGGCTCAGCAGTGGTCTTGTAGTAAGATCAAGTCGGTTATAGTCATGTTTACTGAAATGTACAACTTGATGTAAAGCCGATTCAAGTGTTAAGTTGTACATATGAGACTAATTTTTATTATATAACTCTTTGTATGGTTATACACTGGCGACACACTTTATTCGAGCTCGGCTAGTCCCACAAATTCGGGTATACTCGGGTGTATTGAGGTTTGTGACTGTTTTCTGCCCGAGTGCATTGCGTTATTTTCCAGGCAGGGATTGAAGCATTTTATTCCCGCTGGCTGCAATACTGCACAGTATATATATATATACTGCATTACAATTCATGAATTTATGCCATCTGGTAGACACGCAAAGCATTGCAGCCTATTAAATCCTAATCATTATCATTTAACAGATCAGCCGCCCGTCAGCCAGGCATGAACCATGGCTGGGAAGGCAAACGCAACGGGGCTTGTCAGAGGTGAGGAGCGGCGCATTCCAGGTATCTGCCAGGTACATACTGGGTATTTGCTCGAATAAAGTGTGTCGCAGCAGTATGTGTTACGCTGTGCCCAAGCGGGGGTGTTGGTACTTTCACCAGGGGGAGAGGTAAGCCTGGGTCCCCTCTGGTTCCCGTCTGTCCCCTACCTCTGATGCAGCTGCGTCGAGCAGCGGAGGCTGGTGCAGAGTGTGGGGAGGTTGTGGCAGGGTGCCGCCATCTTGGCTGCGATAGTGCATGCGTAAGATGTCACGCACGCGCAGTGTGAGGCATGCGAGGCGGCCATTATGGACATAGGTTCCGTGGGGACTACAACCCTCAGTAGCCAGTGGGGCTGCACATCACATGGCACACAGCAGCCAATAGGGCACTAGTATTCCCCTGGTGAGGGGAATAGATACATTGTGCGCTAGGAGCATGCCAGTTGGAGCTGGGACAAGGTTAGGGTAGGTTGTGTAGGTGCAGGGCATCTGTGACCCCTGCACTACGCCAGAGACCCCTGGGACCCAGATAGGCCCCGACTCACTGTGATAGCTTGTGGCTGCTTCAGGGACCCCCATAGATAGGGATCCTGTCCTGTTGCACTAGCATGAGGAAAAGCCAGGACGTCGCTGCGACCTTGGCCCTTGGTGATCTGGGACCGGATCAGCATCATCATAAGTACAGAGACACTCTTCGTGGATACTTTGAAGCGCTATGTACATTAATGGCACTATACAAATAAAGACATACAATACAATGCTGGAACCGTCCATGTGGGACATCACCCAACATAGAGGCTGAGGCTTCGCGGATGACATCGCTGGATCAGTGGATCCGACTTTACCATATCAGCGCTACCGGGTGTTGGAGCACCCAGCAGGTACCTCACCTCACCAAGTACACCAACTGTACACCTACAGTTCTAGTGGGCAGCGCTGTCTCACACATGTGGGTGGGTTAGCTCTCGTGGACACCAGGGAGGTTAGGTGCCCAGGAGCACCTCAGCACTTTAAGGGGACATTCTATCGGAGTGTGGGGGTTGGGTTGATGGGCCCTGTGGGGAAACGGCTGTGCGTGGCCCACATTGGTGTGGTACTGTTATTCTGTTCGCTTGCCTATAGTAAAACTGTTGTCTATCACTACCTGTATATTATTATTTGGGTCCTGTAACAGGGTCATCCCACATTGCACATGCACCTGAAGGATCAGGCACCCAGCAGCGGAGGCTCGGCCCTCCTGTGAGCCACAGGTAATACAGCACAGTAGTAGTCACCATATCTCCCAGAGGGTGGCGGAACATGCGTTACAAATAAACCAATTAAAGATGGCTGATTTTGTTTGTCTGTTAGCTAAAATGTTTGCATATATTTTTAGATCCACTTTCAGTGAGGGAATAGATCTAGAGATGGGCACATTTTTTGGGTGGATTTGGATCCGCAGTGGATCAGCTATTCCATTGGTCAATGGATTTCCGTGGATTCAATCTCAAAAAGGACGATTCTCGTTTTGCAGTTTTTTTTTATTATTATTAACAATACATTCCATGGATTTTGTAACCCGCGGACGGATTTACAGAATCTAATCCGCAGATTCAGCAATCCGTTTACAGATTCTTAAGAATCCACGGATTGGACTCTACAAATTCATCAACGGATTGTATCCAATGGCGGATTTTGGTGAGTCAGCGCTGACTAAAATCGACCAAAACCGTCCAGAGATTAACACCATGAAACAGATTTGGGGGGAAAAATGTGAGAAAATGCGGGAAATGGATGCGGGCGGATTCGCCCCCCAATTTTGTGGGTCTCTGTTTGATTTAGGTATCAATATAATGTCCGCATCAAACATTTTCTTAGGGAATGAGCTGGCAGAGCAAATTGAGTTTAATGTTTCCTCCAAATGTTTATTTAATATATGTGTAACCCATAGAACCCCCCCCCCCCATTCGCAGATCGGACCCCTAGGGTGTGCTAAGGTCTGGCTACATGTGTGACAGTGGTGCATACCAGCTGGCAACAGGAGGGCCTGATTCTCCCGCGTTGCTATGGGGGACAACAGGGACAGGTTTCTGGGGTACATGCCTTCATCTAGTTCTTGTGGTGATACAGTGCCTCCATCTCTGGCAAGCCCTATCAGGGTAGGGTGAAATCCTTCCAGAGAAACGCCTCCAAGGGGCGAGAGATTTCAGTCTCCGTCTTTTGGCAAAAGTAGCAACAGTTCCTTTATTGTACACAGCACACAGCAGCAGCAATTAGGTACAGCAGGTCTTCTCCTCCTCTAGACTGTACCCCTTCAGGATAGTCTGTCTGGGCTCTCACTGCTCCCTGCCACCACCCCAAGTCACAGGCACTCAGGGTGGGGCTAGCTCTTCCCTCACCCCCTAAGCAGGGTGAGGGGCACTGGTCCCCCACAGCTTTATAAGCTCTACTCAGGGCCTGTCTGAGCTCCTCCTCCACTTGGATACTGTGGGTAGAATAGAACCCCAATGGAGAGCACTCTGCAGAGTGGTTTTCTGGGTATGCACCTTAACCCTGGCTGTGCTCAAAGCTGTGACCATGCAGCAAGCTTAAGCCTATAGGGAACGATGTTAAAAATGGTTATTGAGGCAAAAAGTGACACTGTGTGCTCATTTGCATGTCATTTCCCAGAATCCCTTGCTGCAGTGGAAGTGCTGTATGCTAGGTGATAATGGGGAAAGGCGGGGTTGCAGACCTGCCTAAGACATGCAGATGAGCATACAGTTGTATTTATATATATATATATATATATATATATATATATATATATATATTCCAAAAACGTATATAGACTATACCGTTCTGTGGCTAACTAAATGCTTTTATTTGTGCGAGCTTTCGAGATGCACTGATCTCTTCTTCCGGCGGTGTTACGATGGATAAAGTAAGAAAGGGTTTTACTTTAAAACAGTATCTTGGAATGTATCTGTTATTGAAGCCTATCCCTCTCCCCTGTGCAGTATGCGATTTATTAATATAAATATATATATTTATTAATATAGACAGTGGTCGACAAATCACCAAAAAATCTACTCGCCACCTAGTACCACACGTGTGCTGCTTGGGCCAATATGAGCTCGCCACGATGTTAAATCCACTCGCCCGGGGCGTGCAAATGTATAGGTTTGTCGAACACTGAATATAGATATCTCTTATAGTCCCCCTTCCCTTCTAAGTAATCATCAAAAACAATCTGCACACCAACAAACTGGGTTATTCTGAAGATGTGTAGGCACCCTGCAATGGTGTAATACTACAGTACTTGAACCACCCCAGATACACATGCACCGAGTATTTTGGAAGGAAGAATCCCTTACTATCTGTCTGCGGGGCCGAGTTGTAGCATCCATAAGGAGAGAGCTAAACTGCTTGTGCCATTGGAAGGTTACCACTATAAAGAGAAGCCACCGCAGTGTTAACGTACACCACTAGTCTCATTCATTGATCTCTAAATTATTACATTGACATGTAGTGGTAAAAATAAATAAATAACATAGTACCATATATTTTAATGATTCCTAGAAAGGGGATACATTTGAGTTGATAAGAGTTTATCTGCTGTATAATTACCATTACTCTATGTGGCTAATTCCCTGTGGTTGTGGGGATATTGAATAAGGTCATGTTACAGGCAGTCCTCGGTTATCCGACACAATGCGTTACTCAAAATGGCGTTGGATAGCGAAACGTTGTAAAGCGAAACACGTTTTCCCATAGGAACACGGTTTAAATGAAAGGTTCCGTTCCTGAAGGCATTTTTAATGTTAAAATACACAAAATATTTTACGCACACAATAAGATATGCAGCACACACATAAATTATATAGTGTATATACTGTATTATATATATAACATAATATATAAAAATATAATATATTATATAGTATAATATATATATTATATACACATAAACAACTTTGCAAAGCGTCGTAAGAGCGTTGGATAAGCTGGTTTGGCGTTGTAAAAATGAACATAGGTATGCATTGCATAGCGTTGGATAAGCCATTCGTTGTAAAAACGAGCACTGCATGTACATAGATTTTAGCAATGTTATTTCATACATCTGACCCCCTTCTCCCCCTCCCAAAATAAGTGCTTTGGAGCAGTGTATGAAGCAGCTCTTGGTGAGGCTGCATTCTGCCTTGGCCATTGGAAAGACTGCAGTACTCACGTAGCATACACTGGAAGCAGCGCATGTACACGAAGGATGTTACCTGATAGAAAGAGACAGAAGAAGTACATTGATGTGTCAGTGACCGAGCAGCATCTTGTACTTGTTCCTCTAAGGGTTCTGCCATGGTTCGTTAACCCTTTCAGTGCTGGGAGGACCAGTTAGGGTTGCTGGCTTCTCCAGCACAGATGGGGGGCGGGGGGGGGGGGGGCGGGGGGGGGGGAGTGAATGAGTTTGTTGAGACTACGAAATGAAATCCAAGCCTTACAAACGATGTAATAAGTTGAGCACGGCAGGGGACATGGAGAAGCTTGGGTGTTTATATGACCAAGTTCAAGCTTTGTGAATGGGGCAAGGTTAGGGGGAGGGCACACAGGGAGGTGGACCATAGATGGATTCACTATTGGAGGATCACCTGGAATCTTAATGCTTCATCTCCCTCCTTGAAGAAAACCTCATGCTCCATCAGGCCAAGAGGACAGGTATTCATACTGCATATGATGTTGTTGTACATCAGTCATACATGTAATATACGGTGCCTGAAGTGTATGTTGGTAGATATCACAGCTGTAGAATTCAAGGTCCGTCTGGTTACCATTAAAACGAAAGGGGGCCAATTCACTTCAATTAAAAGCACAGATTTATGAATTATGCCAAACATCTCCGCACCCATAACCTGCCATCCTCCCCAGCAACTGTCCCACCTACTGAGCTAACAGTCTTTGCTCATTTGATGTGTCCTGTCCATTAACAATGAAGAAACATGAGTGGATGAGGCTGCATATGACAGCATATGACTTGCTCCATGCTTTCTTCTGAGCTTCCACCGGAATTGCAAAGAGATGGGTTATTTAAAAACTCCGCACCTTTAAATGACCCTTTCACTGCCAGTCTTGTTAGATAAGGCTGGTTATAACTAATACTATTCCTTACTGGTCCCTACCACCTACAAACCTATAATCCAACCATGTGGATTAATTTATGGTAAACCGTGTTATTATTATTATTATTTTAAATGTTTTTGTTGTGTTTTTTTTGTTTGTTTTTTTTGCCTAAAACGAAAAGTTCTATGAAACGAACTTGACATTCTCCCAATTTAGGGAGGTTCATTCGCTTATATGTGCCCCGGTAACGTGTCATGTGATGTTTGCAGAGGCAGACCGTAGCACATGTCACTAGAACACTTGGCATTATGACCCCATTGAACATGCTGGGAAGACCTCTCCCCTTTGCTTGGGAAGATATAAGACCCGTTCAGATGAATGGAACTGAATCTGAAATCTCACCAATCAAGGGGAGACTCTCTTCACAGCCATCCTAATTTTAATAAATAATGATCTATCCTGACTTGCAAAGTTAGATGTGTTGGGGGGAACTTTTCACACACACAAAACAAAGGCAACCTATTTAACAAAGAAAAAAATCCTATTCCCTTAATTCACCTCGCGCAGCTTTTGTTTTGCTCAAATTCCCAACCTGGTTTTGCAGCTGGAAGACTTTGACACATCCCCCCTTTCACGTATGCAGTTTGCAACTGGTGCGTACAGATCAACACCCCCTTCCCAGTGCCATATAGCAGATATGTTAACCCCAATATCCCTGTTTGCATTGTCTGATTTCACACTAACCCATGGTGCAGCTGAGCTCAGTGAGTGTGTGAGGCCAATGAGAGGTGTGCGGGGGCGGGCGGTGAGTGTGTGAGGCCAATGAGAGGTGTGCAGGGGTCGAGCGGGCTAAGGGACCAATGAGATTGCCGCTAGGGACAGTGAACACAGTACAGACAGAGAAACATACAATGCTTTCAGAAATATATAGTAAGATATACACAAACAACTTTGCAAAGCGTCATAAAAGCGTTGGATAAGCCGTTTTGGCGTTGTAAAAATGAACATAGGTATGCATTGCATAGCGTTGGATAAGCCATTCGTTGTAAAACGAAACGTTGTAAAACGAGGACTGCCTGTATATATATTATAGCACCTGCCAGATACCCAGAGCTTTACAATTGTTATAATACAGGGATATATAATAACACCGGTGGGATAAATGCATGAATATATAACTAACATTGGGAGAAATAAGTCACTAGCCCAAAGAACTCACACTCTAATTGGCACGTGGGGAGACTAACGGAAGCAGGAGAAGTACATTTCAGTGCATTGGTTAGAGTGTATAAGAGTATAGTGTTGCTTAGAGAGCGCCGACATTCAGCATCATTAAAAACGATCATGCTGCATTGTACAATAAGTTGAGTATCTCTTGCATATGTTGCAAATTTTAAGTGAATTCAAAATAATTAATATATATTTACCCACTGGCTTAATTTTAACTTCTTTAGTGCCAGAGGCCTAAAACGCAAAAAGCGGGAAACACATATCTATATAAATATTATGATTAGTAATGTTACTAATTCAACACATATACTGAGCCAGATAACATAGGGACTTAGCTCCCTCTTGTGGCAGAAAGTGCTCCTTGAAATCTGTTGTCATTTGACGAGAGATTTTCTCTTGTATCATTTTCGTGCCTGCGTCACACTGTGAAACTTGTTTGATTTTTTTATCTGACCAGGATCTCTTGGTTACACACCTGAGGGAGAAAAACTGCAGCAGTTACATACATAAACTGTTACAATATTGTGCAGAGCAGCTCCACCTTAACCGCTCCCTATATCTTATCCCCTAACAGGTCCCTATAACTCCTCCCCTAACTGCTCCTTTATCCACTCCCTATAACTCCTCCCCTAATTGCTCCCTATAACTCCTCCCCTAACTGTTCCTGTAACTGCTCCCTATAATCCTCCCCTTGGCAAGTAACACAGATCAAGAAGTTTTCTAAAGGATAATAATGATAAAGGACCTAAGGGTCCGAAACGCGTAGGAGGTACCTGCCTGTGTCCCCCAAGGGGGTGAATTTGTCTTTTACCATGCTGCAATAAAGAAAAGTTTTTTACTCCACACCTGGCTCCCTGGCAGTGCGCCATTCGTTTTTTGCTACTGGATGTCCCTGGATTCTGGATCCTTCTTGGCTTGCACGCCGGAAACAGGACCCTGGAGGTGACGTGAGTGGGGCTTATTGGCTTAGACTATTATAGTTGGGTTAGACTGTGGTCAATTCTATGCCCATATGCCTTTATTTTGCCTGCCCACTCCCACTGGTATCTCCATGGGTCATGAATATTGATGCTATATGAATAGAGTTGCTGCGGGTTTGAGCACCCCAACTCCTTCACCTAAAGTGTGCGACAATACACTCACCAAGAGAACTTGGAGTAATGAGGCTCAAGCCTCGGTATCCAATATCACCACTGACAGATTTAATCAGTCAGAACAGAACAGGAACGGCCCCCTTAATTGCTCTAATTTGTAAACCTTGATCCTACAGACTATCTCTTTAAATGAAACGGAACATGCAATAACGGGTGAGGGGAGACAGAAAGATAAGGGGGGTGGAGTTATTTAGGGGAAGAGTGAGACAGGAGGAGCCTGCAAACACATTGATAAAAGCAGGGGGAGCGAGAGTGCCAGACTGTTAGAGTGAGGAGACAGAGAGACCATCAGAGAAAGAGATACAGAGAGGGAAGAGCAAAAATAAAAGGAGAGGTAAGGAGTGGTACAGAGAAAAGAGAGGAGACAGAGAGGAGAGCGAAAAGGGAAAAGTGTGAGAGAGAGAGAGAGAGAGAGAGAGAGAGAGAGAGAGAGAGAGAGAGAAAGAGAGAACAAACAGACGAGAGAGAAAATAAGAAATATAAGTGGATAGGAAGAGAGACAGGGAAATAGAGGGACCAGCGACTCCTCCAGATGGGATCTCCCCTAACCCTCCTCTTCCGCATGTGGCTGGTGGCCTCCTTGGTCCCGTGCCCCTCCGCTCTCTTGGACCCTGCAGCTGAACCGCCGCCTCCCGATGAGACCCAGACAGACCTGGACGTGGGTTCCCTCCGTCGCCGACTATCCTCAGGCACCCGTCCTTACAGCCTCTCCCTGTCCCAGCATGACTACCACTACTCCCCCAAACCCAAGCACCTACGCACCCCCCGCCTCCTCCGCCTATTGGGACCTTCCTTCGACCCCTTCTGGATGTCCGTGGAGAAGCCCGTGGATAACGGCACCACGAGCCAGCTGTCCACGTTTAGCCAGGACCTCTCTGATGGTGCTAGCCGCTACCGCAAGAAGCTTGGCAGGGAGGCTCAGACTCTGGACTTCGGCTCCCTACAGCTGCCGGTGGAAATCTCTGCCAACGCCAGCCATGCCGTGGAGTCCGAAGTACGCCGGTGGCTAGTAGAGAGGGCCAGCTGCCGGTTGACCTTCAGCTGGGTGGATCTGGGGCCAGTATTCTGGCCACGATGGGTCCGGCACACGGACTGCGACGGGGGCAATACGGCCTGCTCATGGCCTCCTGGCATGGCGTGCCGGCAGGCGCAACTCACACAGATCAAGCTGCTGGCCTGGCACTGCTGGACACAGGATGCAGGCACAGGCTGGGCAGCACAGCAGTGTACCTGGAGACAGGTGCCGTACCCGGTGGTGGCTGCATGCAAGTGCACCTGCAGATGAGGGCGCGACCTTACAAGAGGACGTCTGCTCAACCTGAGACTACTGTGTACCGTGTACGCAGGTGCCCTCTGACGACCCCCCCCCCCCGTGCCCATCCGTGTAACTGAGTAAAACTGGGGCACGGTGAGAATTTTGGAATAAAATCTTTCTTTCACACTTTCGGACTGGTGAAATGTTTTGAAGGGGAGGGGGAGAGGAAGGGTCGTCACCTCCTCCACCCATACACCCTCGCCCAGGGATTTCCTGGTTTAACCATGTCCGTGCTGGAGGCCTCACACATCACACTTCTGCATCTTTCTGCTGAGCTCGCTGACAGTGAAAGAATTAAGTGAAGGGGGAGGGGGGGGTCTGTGTTTGTGTGCAGCACAGAACAAGCCTGTGACCCAGGGGAAGAGTGAAGGTCACGGGGCACCCAAACACCGCTCAAAATAAACAGGGCAAGGGAGGCTGGCCTATGTACACACACACACACACATTAAAAAAAAAAAAAACACTATACACGTGGAAGTGCCCACACTTAAGAAAATGCACACACACACACACACACACAATTTGTGTCTGTGTATAAAGATGCACACATCTGTGTATGTAAAGAAACGCACAGATGAATACATAAAGAGTCTCACACACGTATACAAAAACATGTAAATATGAAAAGCACACATATGTAATAATGCACACACGTATGTAATAATGCACACACGTATGTAATAATGTACTTAATTCTGAGTGTTTACAGAACCTTGTTTATTTAATATCATGACCCAGGAACATTGTCCCCGTGATGGGATAGCCGCCCACGTCGAACTTTGCACATACTCTTCCCCCATATAACACTGCTCCCCAAAACACACTCAGGCAGCATAATTAAACCCCTCAAGGGGTCAGTTCTATTTCTCGGTCAGTATGTCCATTTTGACAGCTGGACGCGAGATGTTGAACATGTAAAACGAACGTGGTTTGCACAGCTAGGAAGTACAGAGCAACAGACCTATTCAGAGTAGCTTTTTGAGTCTTGATTCTACTCCTGGGTTTAAGAGGCACCAGTGGGCTTTAGTTGTGTGGGGAGAGGGTTCAGGTCTTGTGTGCCCCCCATGCCTGCTGCCTCAGGGCACCAGGCCGTGCTTGCGTCCCACTTGGCAGAACGCATCCACACAGCGATCAATGTCCTCGTCACTGTGAGCGGCCGAGATCTGAACGCGGATACGAGCTTTCCCTTTGGGGACCACGGGGAAACTGAATCCGATTACATAAATACCTGGGAGAAATGTGGGGAGAGAGAAAGAGCGAGAGAAGGAGGAGGGGGGGAGAGAAAGCTCGAGAGGAGGAGGAGGAGGAGGAGGGGGGGAGAGAAAGCGCGAGAGGAGGAGGGGGGGGTAAAGACAAAATGCAAACAAGAGCCGGGCGCTTACCTTACGTGTTGTGTCAGGGTGGGGGGTGCAGTATGATGCTTGAATAACAAACCAAATGGAGGTGGTCTCTCACAATGGAGTCTGTTAAGGATCCCTGTGCTCAACCCCAGAAAGGGGTTTCCAAAGCCCTTGTGGGATATAGAGAGAGAAAGAATAGGGGGAGCAAAAGGGTTTAGAGCATATTAACCAGCAATAACAATCTTAATACAGGTCACTGTCTCTGGAGTGTCAATATACAGATGATAAATCAATACTCACACGGCCCTGTGTGAGCAAAGTTGCATAGGGGTGTCTTGATTTTGGGGGTCTGGTCTGTCCACGTAGTTAGTGGGGTTAAGGGTATACATAAGTAAAGCAATAACCATAAACACTTACACGGCCATGTGTAAGCACAGTTGTTGAAAGGTATCTGTGGTATACACCTAGATTGCCCGTCCAAAGTAATCCCAGGGGTGCTGTGCACGCTGCTGCTGGCAGGCAGGGGGTTAAATACGGGTCTCCGTCACGGTTCTCCCGTCCTGGGGTTCTTTCCCTCCCCGTTTCAGCAAGGGTAGTGAGTGAGGCAAAATTACAGTGTGATATCAGCAATGATCTTTAAAAACGTAAACGTTTATTAAACATTGAATATTGAATCACAACAAATGCACTCACATAAAATAACACTGTCCCGGCGTGCTCCCGTGGCTGTGGTTCGCAGATGTTCCTGGCCGCACTCTCCTCCGCGTCCGGAGTCGGAATAGATGGCGGTTCCTGGCGCGGCTGTGTCTGCAACTGCTTCCACCAGCTACGGAAGCCCCAATAGTTCAAAAGTCTTCACCGAAATAGAGCTACGCGTTTCGCCGTGTAAAACAGCTTCCTCAGGCTCAAAATGTGGTTTGAAGGGGGTCAGTATGGTTTATATAGACCCATGTTGATTGATACTGTTAACAGTTTAATGTTTATTAGATTTATATTTAGCATTTGTCAATGCAGTGTCCTTTCAATGCTACTAATGCCCAATAAATAAACCGAGGGGCTACTATTTCTAAAGCACAGATACTCATTAATTAAAAGGGTTAAATCAATACAATTGTGTCAATGTTTGATCTCTAATTAAAACTCCTAGTTAAGTGGCTGTTCTAGAAGGTTCACAGAGGCTGTTATCTCTGTAGTGTTTCCTTCATGATCTAAAGTGCAATATATATTCTTACCTATCAGCATAACATTTTCCAAATTTTAATACATTACAATTCATCAAAAAATACAGTATGGTCATAACATAAAAACCTAATACATTGCAAAAACACACTTTAATCACTGATATAGTTATAATCTAATTTTCCTAAAAATACAATGTAACACTCAATCTAAAAATGAATAAGTTTTTACTTCTGAGCATAAAACCCGATTAAATTAAAAATTAAAAATTAAGATTTTTTTTGGCAATTGACAGTTTTCCTTATATCTAGAAGAAAGATAAAAAAGGAAAGAAAAAAAAAAAAAGGAGATAAAAAAAATAAAAAAGAGATAAAAAGGGAGTCAGAAACAATAGTAATATGTTTAAGTACTAATCTCAAAATCCCTTATATGTTAGAGGCAGGTTTTTGATTAAAGGAGAAAGCCCAAGGGTGGCATATACAGAGATGGGGTTCTGCTCTGTTTTACACAAATGCTGCGATATCTAAATCAACATTCAAGCCGTTAGGAGCTAGGGTTTTTAGTTGGTATATCCAAAACGTCTCCCTTTGTCGGAGACGCCGGAGTCTGTCCCCCCCCCTCCAGTTCTCTAAAACCAATTCTATTCCCCTGTAAGTTAGTCCAGAGGGATCACCTCCATGTATCTGGCCAAAATGCAAGGGGACGCTGTGGGTTGTTACTCCTCTTCTAATATTGCCTATGTGCTCCAGTATGCGGACCCTTAGACTTCTCGTGGTCCGGCCCACATACTGGAGACCACACGGGCATTCCAACAAATAAACAACAAAAATGGTTTTACAATTGATAAATTGTTTTGTTTTAAAACATTTTTTTGTTATTTTTGATGTAAAGTTTATTTTTTCGCGCGATGCATGTTTGCATGCCTTGCAACTGGAACAGTTGAAAAAACCTACCGGTTTCGGCAGCCAATTGGTCCCTTGTCCTACATCCTCCCTTCTAAATACACTTGGTACTAGTTCCATTTTTATATTATTGGCTCGTTTAAAGATCACCCGTGGGGCTTCCGGAAGGTATTCCTGTAGCACTACATCTCTACGTAAAATGTGCCAATGTTTCTTTAAAATTTTAGTGATTTTACCTGCTTCGCTATTATAGCGTGTCACAAAGGGTACCATAAGTTCCTTATTTACTTGTTTAGTCTTAGGTTTTAACAGTTCCTCCCTTGGTAATTCTAATGTCCTTAAAAAAGCTTTCTCTAAAATCTCTGGTTCGTAGTTTCTTTCCTTAAATTTTCTCTTTAGATGGGTAGCTTGTTCCCTAAATACCTCATCCTCGGTGCAATTCCTCCTAATCCGGCGCAGTTGACCATAAGGTATATTCCTCAACCATTTTGGATGGTGACAGCTATTGTTTAAAATAAAATTGTTCGCATCGACCTCCTTAAAATATGTTTTCGTTTTAATCCTTGTGTCCTCGATATATATCGTCAAATCCAGGAAGTTGATACTGGTTTGGCTGATCTCAGACGTGAAAATCAAATTCACCCTGTTGTTGTTGATGTAGCTCAAAAAGAGGGTCAGATCCTCTCTGCTCCCATGCCAAATGAAGATCACATCATCGATGTATCTTCTCCAAAGGACTAGGTTTGCTCCAACGGGTTACCCGACCAAATGTTGTTCTCTTCCCAATGCGCCATAAAAATGTTGGCGTAGCTTGGAGCAAACCTAGTCCCCATGGCAGTACCGCATTTTTGTAGGAACATGGAGCCATCAAACCAAAAGAGGTTATGTTTTAGGATGAACTCAATCCCATCCATCAAGAATGTTTTTTGCTCTTGTGGAATCAGCAAATCTCCCTCTAGGGCAACCCTAACTGCCTCACAGCCATCCTCATGTCTAATTGAGGTGTACAGTGAGGACACGTCACAGGTTACCAATAGATATTCTTCCTGCCACTCAATTTCTGATAGAACCCCTAAGACCTGTAAGGTATCCCTTAGGTATGATCTAGCACTAGTGGCATATTTTTGGAGATATAGATCGACATATTCGGAAAAAATTTGTGTCAGCGACCCAATCCCCGAAATGATTGGTCTTCCTGGTGGTTTTAGGCGATCTTTATGAAAAAAAAAAAAAAAAAAAAAAAAAAAAAAAAAAAAAAAAAAAAGGAGATAAAAAAAATAAAAAAGAGATAAAAAGGGAGTCAGAAACAATAGTAATATGTTTAAGTACTAATCTCAAAATCCCTTATATGTTAGAGGCAGGTTTTTGATTAAAGGAGAAAGCCCAAGGGTGGCATATACAGAGATGGGGTTCTGCTCTGTTTTACACAAATGCTGCGATATCTAAATCAACATTCAAGCCGTTGGGAGCTAGGGTTTTTAGTTGGTATATCCAAAACGTCTCCCTTTGTCGGAGACGCCGGAGTCTGTCCCCCCCCCTCCAGTTCTCTAAAACCAATTCTATTCCCCTGTAAGTTAGTCCAGAGGGATCACCTCCATGTATCTGGCCAAAATGCAAGGGGACGCTGTGGGTTGTTACTCCTCTTCTAATATTGCCTATGTGCTCCAGTATGCGGACCCTTAGACTTCTCGTGGTCCGGCCCACATACTGGAGACCACACGGGCATTCCAACAAATAAACAACAAAAATGGTTTTACAATTGATAAATTGTTTTGTTTTAAAACATTTTTTTGTTATTTTTGATGTAAAGTTTATTTTTTCGCGCGATGCATGTTTGCATGCCTTGCAACTGGAACAGTTGAAAAAACCTACCGGTTTCGGCAGCCAATTGGTCCCTTGTCCTACATCCTCCCTTCTAAATACACTTGGTACTAGTTCCATTTTTATATTATTGGCTCGTTTAAAGATCACCCGTGGGGCTTCCGGAAGGTATTCTTGTAGCACTACATCTCTACGTAAAATGTGCCAATGTTTCTTTAAAATTTTAGTGATTTTACCTGCTTCGCTATTATAGCGTGTCACAAAGGGTACCATAAGTTCCTTATTTACTTGTTTAGTCTTAGGTTTTAACAGTTCCTCCCTTGGTAATTCTAATGTCCTTAAAAAAGCTTTCTCTAAAATCTCTGGTTCGTAGTTTCTTTCCTTAAATTTTCTCTTTAGATGGGTAGCTTGTTCCCTAAATACCTCATCCTCGGTGCAATTCCTCCTAATCCGGCGCAGTTGACCATAAGGTATATTCCTCAACCATTTTGGATGGTGACAGCTATTGTTTAAAATAAAATTGTTCGCATCGACCTCCTTAAAATATGTTTTCGTTTTAATCCTTGTGTCCTCGATATATATCGTCAAATCCAGGAAGTTGATACTGGTTTGGCTGATCTCAGACGTGAAAATCAAATTCACGTTGTTGTTGATGTAGCTCAAAAAGAGGGTCAGATCCTCTCTGCTCCCATGCCAAATGAAGATCACATCATCGATGTATCTTCTCCAAAGGACTAGGTTTGCTCCAAACGGGTTACCCGACCAAATGTTGTTCTCTTCCCAATGCGCCATAAAAATGTTGGCGTAGCTTGGAGCAAACCTAGTCCCCATGGCAGTACCGCATTTTTGTAGGAACATGGAGCCATCAAACCAAAAGAGGTTATGTTTTAGGATGAACTCAATCCCATCCATCAAGAATGTTTTTTGCTCTTGTGGAATCAGCAAATCTCCCTCTAGGGCAACCCTTACTGCCTCACAGCCATCCTCATGTCTAATTGAGGTGTACAGTGAGGACACGTCACAGGTTACCAATAGATATTCTTCCTGCCACTCAATTTCTGATAGAACCCCTAAGACCTGTAAGGTATCCCTTAGGTATGATCTAGCACTAGTGGCATATTTTTGGAGATATAGATCGACATATTCAGAAAAATTTTGTGTCAGCGACCCAATCCCCGAAATGATTGGTCTTCCTGGTGGTTTTAGGCGATCTTTATGAATCTTGGGTAAGAAGTAGAACACTGCCTTAACTGGTTGGCACTTAAGTAGATATGAGTATTCCTTCTCACCCAAGACTCCTACCTCTTTGGCTTCATTAAGTATGTTTGTCAGCTCTTCCTGATACAATTTCGATGGGTTTAACTTTAATTTTTCATACGTTAATCCGTCGCTTAGGATGCGCTGTGATTCTGTAAGGTAGTAACTCGTATCCATTATTACCACCCCTCCTCCTTTGTCAGCCGGTTTTATGGTAATGCTTTTATCATCTACTAGTGTTTTTAAGGCTTCCCTCTCCTCCTTATTCAGATTATCATGCTGCCTATTCTTCTTATTTGTCAGTTTTTCAAAGTCATCCATTACAAGTTGGTTGAAGACTTCCAAAAACTGGCCCTTGCAGTGACTCGGATAGAAACTTGACTTATTTTTTAAATTTGAGTGGACAAATCTGTCAGGTATATTTTGGCTGTCCTCTATCTCTGGAACAACCACTAGATCCTGACTTCTCTGTTGAGATGCCAAAGTTTTATTTATAAAAAAGCGTTTTACAGTTAGTTGTCGTAAGTATTTTTGTGCATCCACAAATAGATCGAAGCCACTTGGGCCTCTGGAGGGGGCAAAATTTAAGCCCTTCGCTAAGACTTTTTCTTGGGATTCAGTTAAAATTTTTGAGCTAAGGTTAAAAATGCTACTTAACGATTCGCCCTTTTGCTGCTGGCCTCCCCTTCCTCCCCTTTTCCCTCTCTGCTTCTTTTTCTTCCTTTCCCCTCTGCTGTTCCTGATATCCCGGGATCGTCTAGGATTGAGAACTTGTTCTGCGTTGGGATCGGGGACTTCAATGCCTGGTCTAAAAAAGACACCCCTATTTTGCTCCTTTCTGCTCTTTCCCAAATGGGACTTCTCTGCGGGGCATGGTCATGCCTTGTGTCTCTATGGTCCTCTCTTTCCCTCCTATTCTCATGTCTTTCCCTAGATCTCTCCTCCCTTGATCTCCTTGGGGATCTTTCTCGTCTTGGTGATCGATCCCACCTTGGTGATCTTTCCCTCCTTTCTCGCCATTCAGTCCTGTAGTATCTATTATCTCGTGTATAGTTTGAGTCATAGTCCCCTCTCCTGTTGTAATGTGTGGGGTGTCTCTGCTCTGCCCCCCTTGCATATCCCCTATCATGCCTGGCATAGCTCTCAGGATGATAACTCTTGGTGGGATTGGGGTCTCTACCTCCATCTCTATTATATGGTTTTTGTCCCTTTCCATTCATATTCCCTTTCTTTTCTACTTCATCTAATTTTTTCAGAGGTGGGTTATTAGTGGTCTTAACCGGACTCTTCTTCCTAGGACTCTTTTTCTCAACTGGCTGGCTAAGCGAAGTTTTCCTTTCTTTCCCTGAGGTAGAATTGCTTCTATCCCTATTCTTCTGCTCCCTTGTTACAGATTTGTCCCATTTCCTTTGTTTACCATCTCTGTAATCCTCCTCATCTCTTACAAACTTTTTATTCTTATTGACAAGTATGCTCCTCTCCAAGGTGTCTAATTCCTTTGAGAGTTTCCCATTTAAAGTGTTGAAGGAGGGACACTCCATAAGTGGTTGTAGGGTGGTTTTAATCTGGTTAATTTCAAGGTCAAGGTTCTGTAACGTTATTTCATGATGTGAGATTAATAAATTCATTAGATCTATACTGCATGTGTCCAGTATCTTTTCCCACATGCAGTTATACTCGATTTCCACCAGGTCAAAGGACGCTGGTTTGAATACTCTAAGTCCCCTAGGGATCCTGGAGACCCTAAGGTACTCTTCCAAGTATGAGCGATCTAAAATAATACGTAATTCTTTTTTCATTGCCTTGTCCAGTTTCTCAAATTCAGTTTTAACTATATCTTCTTCACTAGTCTCTTCTTTGATACTTAGTCTGCTCTCCATATCGTTACTTCTAAGTGCTCTTTTTCGAATACACTTAGTGTGATCTCTTGTTCTGGTGAGCACTCTATGGGGGTGGTGGTGGTTTCCACCACCTCCATATCTGCCATAATTTACCCCTGAACGTAAAAGAGGAAAGGTATGCAGCTGCCGGTGGGGAAAGGTAAAGACAAAATGCAAACAAGAGCCGGGCGCTTACCTTACGTGTTGTGTCAGGGTGGGGGGTGCAGTATGATGCTTGAATAACAAACCAAATGGAGGTGGTCTCTCACAATGGAGTCTGTTAAGGATCCCTGTGCTCAACCCCAGAAAGGGGTTTCCAAAGCCCTTGTGGGATATAGAGAGAGAAAGAATAGGGGGAGCAAAAGGGTTTAGAGCATATTAACCAGCAATAACAATCTTAATACAGGTCACTGTCTCTGGAGTGTCAATATACAGATGATAAATCAATACTCACACGGCCCTGTGTGAGCAAAGTTGCATAGGGGTGTCTTGATTTTGGGGGTCTGGTCTGTCCACGTAGTTAGTGGGGTTAAGGGTATACATAAGTGAAGCAATAACCATAAACACTTACACGGCCATGTGTAAGCACAGTTGTTGAAAGGTATCTGTGGTATACACCTAGATTGCCCGTCCAAAGTAATCCCAGGGGTGCTGTGCATGCTGCTGCTGGCAGGCAGGGGGTTAAATACGGGTCTCCGTCATGGTTCTCCCGTCCTGGGGTTCTTTCCCTCCCCGTTTCAGCAAGGGTAGTGAGTGAGGCAAAATTACAGTGTGATATCAGCAATGATCTTTAAAAACGTAAACGTTTATTAAACATTGAAGATTGAATCACAACAAATGCACTCACATAAAATAACACTGTCCCGGCGTGCTCCCGTGGCTGTGGTTCGCAGATGTTCCTGGCCGCACTCTCCTCCGCGTCCGGAGTCGGAATAGATGGCGGTTCCTGGCGCGGCTGTGTCTGCAACTGCTTCCACCAGCTACGGAAGCCCCAATAGTTCAAAAGTCTTCACCGAAATAGAGCTACGCGTTTCGCCGTGTAAAACGGCTTCCTCAGGCTCAAAATGTGGTTTGAAGGGGGTCAGTATGGTTTATATAGACCCATGTTGATTGATACTGTTAACAGTTTAATGTTTATTAGATTTATATTTAGCATTTGTCA